>APFE030968607.1:1985-133599 GCA_000404065.3 Pinus taeda
CGAAACTTTAGAAGAAGTCCGAACTTGTCTTCTATTACTGCCGTTAGGGTATGGCTAGACCAGCCTCAACTGTGTCTTGATGTTTCCTCCATGACTGTAATTTAGGGCTGCGTGTAAGGTCTTCACCTTCATTGCGTTTAGGGCATCATCCAATGTATATCTTAGGTGTCCCTCCTTCTCCAAAAACCCAAGACGTGGAGAGGAGGAGAACACATGAAGAGGATGTGTGATACAAATGATTTCAAGTCCTATATATATATACTAAAACGTAGATGATGAATAGACACGACTATTGGGCTTCTGAGCCTACTCAAGTTGCTGGTCGGCTTGATAGTAATTCCATAATCAAAATTAATTCATATCTCCATAAATACTAATCGGAATCGGATGATCTTTAGATCAATCCTACACCTCTCGACGAGAGGGATCCAATAAAAATATCAGCTGCCTTAAATAAGCCGACCCACATGGAGTTTGGCCCTAGTTGCCAATTTAACATAACAGCTACTTGGAAATAATTAATTAATTTGTTTTAAATTAATTAGTTGGAGAAATTCAAGTTAGAAGTCTTTCTGAAGTCATGCAAGAATTATCCTTTAAATTAAGGAGATAAGATTGAGTTATATTTGAGTTGTAATTAGTTAACTCAGTTTACTGAGTTAAACCCAGTTAAATTAGTTCCAAATTGTTTGAGGAACTAATAGTGAGTTAACAGTTAGTTGATGCATTAACGCACTCAACTAGTGCTACTCCAGTTAACTGAAGATTCCCTCATCAGAAACTCATGCATGTCTATTCTGAGAAAGGCCCAGTTGAGATTAAAGTTCAAGGACAGTGTACTATGAGTTGCATGTGTTTTCTCATGGAGAAAACTCATGCATGCAGTCAAGGATTCATCCTTGAGGATTGCGCAGTTTTGAAGGTTGGTTTTGCACTTGGTAATAGGCTAATCATCCACAAAGAACAGCGCAAGGAAATAGGAGCTTGGAGGGCAGAGAGGAAGGCTGGAGAGAAGCCAAGATTGCCTGTGAGCATCTGTGAGGATTCCCCTGAGAGCTGGCTAGCTGTGAGAGCTAAGGCTTTGTATAATTCCTATGTATTTCCACCATGTATGATAATACAATAGTGTGGGGTTTTCAGCTGAGGCTTTCCCCAAATTATTTTCATGTGTATTGTGCCATTGATTCTTCTTCTTCTGGTTATATTGTTCAGCTCGATCTTTAAGCTTCCGCAAATTGATAGTAGAAGTAGGTTATAGTATTCTACTTTGATTTATATTGCATTATCGGGTTAATCTACACAGATTTTCTACACGCTCTTCCTTGCTATTGATGTTTGCAGAGGGGTGGCTATCCATCCCACCTCTTGCACTACTCGTCATAGTGTAAATTCATTCACTCGTTACAATTTTCCTCGTTTGCAAGAGGCTTTTCAGAATTGTGTAAATTATAACTTGGTTTTTGAAGAAATGTAGTAATTCAAAGAATAATAGCAATAAGAATATGAATAGGCAAGTATACATCAATAGTGACAATCAAATTTTAAAATATCGAGATAAAGTAGAGAAGGAAAGGGTGGATAAACAATATTCCCTCAAATAAAGAAAAAAGACAACTGCAAAGGCTCTAGCAACAGGTGCCAAAACAAAAGGCTCATGATAGCAAAGATCTTGTAGCCCAGCAGAAACTGCTTAAAATAATTCTTAGCTGTATTAATTGACCTAACATGCAGATTACTAAAGTAGCATAAAGATGGAAAGCTCAAAACATTACCCAAGCGGAACAGTGCTTTGCAACCATAGATGTGTACAAGCTGAATTACTATCTGCCATGATGTCAGCAGCAGATATATTCTGCTCCTTCAGCGTAAGAGGTGTCATTCCAGTAATATTTTCAACTGGCCTAACTGAAGGTAAAGGCATAGAGTGCAATCTCGGTAAGGCTGCTATACTCCCATCCTCAATGTCCAATATCCCTGTTCTTCCCTTCCCCTCAGAAAAGTTCATATATGAGTTTATACATGGGGTAGAAGGTGTGGAGTTCATAGATACCACAGATGGCAGTGATGCCATAGAAGCTGGAGCAAGAACAGTCAAATTTAGATTATCCTCTGTTAAGTTTGTTGCTTGAAGGGTTAGAACCTGCAGCAGGCACCAGAAAACGGGTCACAACATGTTGAAGGTCACCACAGTATACAACTTTTTAAGTAGTACTCATTAACACCTTACGAACTTTAACAGAAAAGATTGCAAGAAACCAAAATATGTTGTGCATTTATGTACCAATTTCCATCTGTGCTGCCATCTGGATGTATTTTCTCAACGCTCAATGTATGCTTACTTTTAGTTCTTGCTCAGCATATTATTATGACTACAAGATTTATTCACAAATGAGGTAAACTATAATAAGTCCAAGTCACCTGTGCTGAAAGTTGAGAAATGGTGCCATCAGAACCAACTGCAGGCTTTGACATTTCAGACTCAACAGATACCAAAAGGTCTCTTGGTGTGCGAGGCTGCCACTGGGTAGAATGCTTGAAATAAATTCTAGATTCTGCAAACAGCCATCATATGCCATAAATTATGAACTGAGAACTCTGGAATCCTGAATGTGCATATCCGTTCTTGGAAAAAAGAAAATAGAACAATTTACATAGAGATGGTTCACCAATTCCAAGCACTTTCTTCAAAGCAAAAACAAGATCATGTAACCAACCACAGCAATGAAACTTGATGAAACCTAAATTTCCAAATTAGAGGTATATAAAAGTTGTCCAGAAATAGTTTATGAAAACGAGGATGTATCATCTGGTACATAAAAGCAGAAAATTGATTTCACTAAAACAAATCAATTATATCATCTGTGATAGCATCGATCATGCCCTACCAATATGGTGATCTAGCAGCATCAAAAGCCATGTCTAAACAAAACCAAATGGTTCCTGCATCGTCATGAACAAGATTTCTCCATTTTGTACTATAGGATCATTGAGATCTGGACTGGATGCAAGGAACAAAGAGAAGTTTTAGCTTGCAGTATAAGGGGTAAGAAAATTTTCAGGAGCCATGCGGGACTGGGAACCAGTACCACTACTACTAGCATCACCAAGAATAGGAGGGGTAATGCTATCAAGAAATGATTGATGAGTAACAGATTGCTTCCCTTTCACACGCTCTTTTTTCGTCTTTTTGGATTAGCTATAGATATCTCCTCTTAAGTTGGTTGTGATGTGGTGTTTAAGGTCCATAGAAAATCTTGGGTATGACTTTGCATCTTTCCCAAGCATTTGGGCAAGGTAGTATTTAACACAATTTATTCTCCTAAATGTTTAGGAAAAAAACTTCACTAGAATTGGCCGCTCCCTAAGTCCTTGTATTGTGTGCAGACAAAATACCTTCCCCTCACCAAATTTTCTAATTTTATAGGACTCTAGGGAAAATGTGTGATTGGTGATGCACACTTGGAGATTTCTTTTCGCACAACATAACATAAGTTAATTTTTAGAATTTTCCCAAGTTTTATCATGGAGGAACAATTTTAACCCATATGCATGTGACAAATCCTAGGCACAGTATTTCCTAAGTCCCTAAGTAAAGGGTAGGCAATGTGATGAAAAATTAAGAAAAGACAAAGGGTAAAACTTCATGCGAAGACCCTCAAAGTCATAGAAGATGTTGTACAGGTGTTACAATTTTGTTCAACTAGAGTTTGAGAGCTATGAATTTATATCGAAGCCTTTAAAAGGGAGCTTTAGCATTCACTTTCCTTTCCTTGACTCTGTTTCTCACTACGCCTTTTGCTTTTTCCTTTATTTGTTCACTTTCATTGAATAAGTCCCTTTTTCTATAGATATTCATAAACAAGCATGGGACTAGAGGCATTGGCCTCAAAGAGACGTCACATAGCTTTTACAATTTTGTCTTTTCGAGTTTTATTAGCTCCCCACACATAGGCCCTTTTGGCTTATTTGACTTAGTCTTTCTTAATTGGACCATCTTTTATGATCATTCCCAAGTAATATATGAATAGGAGTTGCTTTTTATGGATGGAATGGAGTGAGATAAGAAGAATGGAAAGTATGGTTAGCATGTGAAAAATATTACCTCGACCAGTCTCCTAGTGGTATAATCTAACCGAAGAAATGATAACATTTTTGAAGGATAATTATGGTAGCCCACGGTACAGCGAAGCAAATAATAAAATCATAAATGTTATAAAACGTTTACTAGATTTCATTTGAATGTTTAGTTCCTTCGTGACTAAGTTAAGAGTTATAACACCATGTCTAAGTAAGTATCAAACCAATTCATGGAATATCAAGTGTAGTGTCATTCATAAATGTTGAAATTCCCAAGTCTAACACATTAGAAATCCCTACTACATTATCTGGTTTAATTTTTCCTACTTGTTCATTCCATTAACAAGTTATCTATAAATATAAATATTGAAATAACAAAAAATGCAGCCTTAACTCATATACAGATCAGCAACAAAAATAACTGAGACAAACACACAAGGGAAACCATTACTTTTGGACAATCATCCCCGAAAAACCCCAATGCGAGAAAACCGATGCAGCAAATATGAGCATTTTATTATTATGCAGTTTCTGAATACAACTAGGGTGCCAGAAATGGCTCAGCCAACAGAAAATGTCCTCAGCAGTAATACCTCTCCTCGGAGATAGATATTCCAACTAATGAATCACCGGATGAACAATCCCACAGCAACTATGGCAGCTCCTCAGCTAGACAGTGAATGTTGCTCCAAGCTTCACTACTATTCTGCGTCACTCTGCAAGGACCGCGTCACCCTTCCCACTTCCCAAGCACTCAGTCTGCCCCACGAAAAATCTCTCGGCACTGTGTCAGCTCTGCTAGCCTCTGCGCAACTACTGAAGCCTCTGCATCAGTCCCTAGGCTCTCTGCGTCAGCTCTCAAACCCTTTGCGTCACTCACGCTAGCCTCTGTGTAGCTCCCAGCTGCCTCTGAGTCAACCTCTACGTTGTCTCTATAGCACTATCTCTACGTCTCTGCTATGTATTCTCGACCTCGTGCCGAACTGCCCCTCGCTGCAATAGATCATTAGTTTGATTCTCTCAGCAAACCCTGCTCCAAAAAATCGAAATGACTAACCAATTTTGGTGTATCTCCAACTAACCCTCAAGCCTCCTCTTATACTTTTTTTGTTGAGTCTTCAAAAACCGAGATTAAATCCTTAATCAACGACTAAGATTAGATTTGGTTTGATCCATGTCATTTAGAACATCCTCACCCAGTTTTATATTAATACCCATTAATATTTTAATTTTACTAAGATTAGACTTAGGAACCCCATTAAAAGTATTAATTATTTTAATATCTCTCCAACGGGGTGGAATTTCCCCAAACCATTTCTGGGTCTTGGAGATCTTATGTGTCTTAGCCTCTCCACCAATTTTCATGGCTAGAGCATATTTGATGCTACCACAAATCACTCCCTCTTAGCGAGGAATGTGCTCTAGTAATGCTCCATTACTGAAACATCACATTGATCCTCCGCACCGGTACCTATGCTAATGTTTGACCTGCTACTTCACATCATCTGCACAGTTGCTTCTTGTACTGTTGCCCATGACACTGCCACTGCAACATCTGTACTGCAGCTCCCTCTCAATTTGTTGCCCATGCTGCCCCTAGCACTGCCACTGCTCATTGTTGCACTACAACTCAATTACCAAGAAGTAGGTAACTGACTTCTCCCAAATACTGACATCCCAGTCAGTCTAGAAGCCTCGTGAAACTAAAGCTACTTTTGCTGCTATATTGTGCTCCCTCTGCTGCCACTGCGCTCCTGCATACACCTCTATGCCTCTCGCACTACTGCAACCTCTATTGCGCTGCCTCAAATTTCTGCACCCAAGCACTGCCTTGCTGCTCCACTACACTTTGCTCCACCTGACATTTGTCATTCTGCTACTGTCGTTAAGGGCTCCCGTAGCCAGATATGATCCAAGAGTTTGGGCACCTCAAGGATCATGCCCCTAGTATGTACATTGTAGTCCTTATTACAACTCGATGTCTCCCCACCTCTTCTCTAGAGGTGCATGAGCACTCATGGCACAGTCGTCATCAGTCTCGACTTCTTTCTCTGCCTTAGCTGGAGATGCCTTAGAATCAGAAGCCTCTCCCTTGTTCTTCTTCCTGGGACAATGGGATGCATAATGTCCCAGTTCCCCACAATGGAAGCACTCCACATTGGAGATGTCCTTCTTCTTCCTCTCCCCCTGATGTCCTGCAAATGCTAGAGCCGCATCCTCCTCCTCTTTCTTGATTCAACTTCCCTTGCAACTAGTCCCCGCCTTGGTCAACCGTTTGATCTCTTCTTTGTGAAGAGTTGCCCACATCTCCTCCCATCCTGGAAGAGTAGCCCTGCCCAAAATACTTTGGACAAATGTCTCCCACTCCTCGAAGACTGCATTCAGGGCGGTCCTCACCATGAACTCCAGATTCGGTGTAGACCCCACGGAAGTAAGTTGGTCACGAATCTCCTACAATCTGAGGAGGAATGGATTTATCTTCTCTCCCTTTTGCATCTGATACGACTACATTTGATTCTCCAATAGCATCTTCCGCTACACGGAAGTGCCCTAATACAAGGTTTTCAAGGTATCCCACATTTCCTTACTGTGTTCTTTTCAGCAATATGTGGTATGACATGATCTTTGACCCCGTTTAGGATCACGCACTTCGCCTTCGCCATAGCATCCTCATAATTTTCTCAGCTGGGTCGACCGGGATAGCCATGGTTCTCAAGGCAAAGTCCTTGATACGATATCGATCCAGGACTGTGAAGATCCTGGCCTTCCAGACGACAAAATTGGAAGCCTCGTCCAACCTATCCTAATCCCTCAATCTATTCACTACCATTTCAGCTCCTTTTCTAAACTCCTTCTAGGATTCGACTTCCCTCCTGGAAATCTCCCTCTAAGTCCTGATTTCCCTCCTAGAATCCTCTAGCCAACTGTCGAACCACTTCTCTCCAATCCTCCTTGCAAATGCAATTCGGATCTGGATTTCCTCGCTAGAAATTCATCAAGGTAGTGACTCCCTCTACCTTGGTTCTATCCCCTTAGGTACTGTTCTGCTCCAACAAAATCAACACCTCATCAGCATCTTAATCACAATCTACCCACAGCTCCCCAAGCTCCGACAACTAAAGAAACCGAGCCTTTTAGGCTCTACACAATCCCAGCAATGGCAGAATATGCTCCTTCTGGCCACAGCGTCAAACCTTCTTGGCTGAGAACGATGATCGAGCACTACGTAGGTCTGATCTACCCCTCTCAGCCTCTGCACTGACCCTCCTCTTGGCTCGAAATGATGACACAGGCCCTCTGCGTCACTTCTTCTCTATTACTTTTGCTCTAGAACAGCGTTGTCTCTCGGGACAACTGCTACTACTGCAAATTCTACAAAATATTGTCGGTGCCTTCAGTCTTCCATTGATCTGCAATGCTTTGATACCATGTTGAAATTTCTAAGTCTGACAAGTTAGAAATCCCTACTGCGTTATCTGGTTTAATTTCTCCTACTTGTTCATTCCATTAACAAGTTATTTATAAATATAAATACTGAAATAAACACAAATGCAGCCTTAACTCATATACAGATCAACAATTGAAATAACTGAGAGAAACACACAAGGGACACCGTTATTTTTGGACAATCGTCCCCGGAAAAATCCAATGCGGGAAAACTAGTGTAGCAGATATGAGGGTTTTATTATTATGCAGTTTCTGAATACAACTAGGGTGCCAGAAATGGCTCACCCAACAAAGAATGTCCTCGACACTAATACCTCTCCTCGGGGAGAAATATTCCAGCTGATGAATCACCGGATAAACGATCCCACAGCAACTATGACAGCTCCTTAGCTAGACAACGAAAGCTGCTCCAAGCTTCTCTACTGCTATGCGTCACTTTGTAGGGACTGCGTCACACTTCCCAGTTCACCAGCACTTAGTCTGCCCCACGAAAAATCTCTCGGCGTTGCCTCTTGGCCCTACGTCAGCTCTGCTAGCCTCTGCGCAACCACTGAAGCCTATGCGTCATTCCGTAGGCTCTTTGCGTCAACTCTCAGATCCTCTGCGTGTTGATTTGGGGTAGCATTGTATATGCTCTAGGCATGAAAATTGGTGGAGAGGGTAAAGCACATGAAACCTCCAAGACCCAGAAATGGTCTGAAGAAATTCTACCCGGTGAGAGAGATATTAAAATAATTAATATTTTTAATGGGTTCCTAAATCTAAACTTAGGAAAATAAAAATATTAATGGGTATTAATATAAAACCGGGTTAGAAGGTTCTAAATGACATGGATCAAGCCAAATCTAATCTTCGCCGTTGATTAGAGATTTAATCTCAGTCGTTGAAGACTCAACAAAAAAAGTATAAGAGGAGGCTTGAGGGTCAGTTGGAGATACACCAGAGTGATCAGTCAGTTCGATTTTCTAGAGCAAGGTTTGCTAAGAGAAATCGGACCAGTGATCGGTTTGCAGCAAGGGGCAGTGAGTACATAGGCAGAGAGGCAGAGATAGTGTCGAAAGACCAGCGCAGAGGCAAAGAGGCAGACACAAAGCCAGAGGTATCCACGCAGAGGCCAGCAGTGATTGCACAGAGGCCCAAAGAGCCTACATGCTTGACGCAGAGGCTGCAAAAGTGACGCAGAGGGCTAGAGAAGCTGTGCAGAGCCTCAGAGGGTTGACGCAGAGGGTTTCAGGCTAACGCAGAGGCCAGGAGGGTTGATGCAGTGCTTCAGATTGTGTTGGAGAGGGTTTCATGGGGCAGACTTTCAGAATATCTGCATTTGAAGAGAGGTATTACTGCCAGATTATTTATCTATGTCGGGTGAGCCAGTTTGGCACCCATTGTACTCAAGAAAAGCTGCTTAATAATAAAACCCTCAAAATTGTTGCACCAGTTTTCCCAAGTTGGGTTTTTCCAGGGAGGATTGTCCAAAAATAACAATGTCCCTTGTGTGTTTGTTCATTTATTTCAGCTTTTGGTCTGTAGATGGTTGAGACTATACTTTGTTTATTTCAGTATTTATATTTTTTTTTTCTCGATTAAACTATTCTATTATATACAAAAAACCAGAGTACATTTACAATCATGTTGTCTGAAAGATCCATCTGCCTGAAAGAGTGGCATTCTGGATCAACCAAATGTAGCAGAAAGAGAGGGTTGACCTATTCATTCCATCACAATGGCGACCATGACCAGTAAAATCATTCCCACGCAGGGGAGGACAAAATTGATACCCATGCAAGACTATAACCGACCACAAAATTGACACCCAAGCAAGACTGTAACCGACCATACGCCGCAGCGTTGGCATATTGCTGCATTGACACATTAACATAAAAGATATTCGACACGAAGACATGCCAGAGACGATTGGACAAATGGACATAACCAAAAAAGGGAAAGAGCCAGAATCCCACCCGAGCCACAGGACCTGAGACCTTGCAGCAGACTAGTCCTCCGACACCTCCTCCACAATTGGGCACCATCCGTATTCTTCCTCTTCCTGTGCTTGGCCCTCTTTCGCCTCGGCCGCTTCTGGCTGCTTCTGGTTCTTCTCCATCTGAAGGTCTGGCAATTACGTGCCCTTACCCTTGTCTGTCGTGGGCAATTCGGATGTTTTGGCCATGTCGACCGAGGCAGCGAATTCTAGAGGAGCACTGGTTCCGCCCTCGTCCTAGGCTTCATCAATGAAAAAAACAGAGACGTGGGCATTAATCCTTGGACAATTCAAGGGGTTGTTGAAGGTAAATACAGCAGAGCCGAAGTAAGGTGCAGACGAAGACCCAGGTGAGCTAGCCTTCATATATTGGTTGTGCCTAAGAGTGCTTGCACCTCCCAAATGAGGGCAATGGCAGTGACAGCGACAGTGAGGGCATCGACAGTGGGAATGGGTCTCCGCCTCGGCTGAGGGGCACGATGACTCGCCACGACTGGAGCCGCGACGACTCAGCATACGCTGTCGAGTCCTGACCATGTTAACAAAGCAATCCAGAGCCGAATTGAAATGCAAGAGACCAAGAGGGACATAAACAAGCTAGGCAATCAGACCCGGGGTGGAATAAACCATACCAGGGCTGGAATTTGTCAACACCAGCGATGGCATGAGAACCCCAGACCCTGCCCAAATGAACATGGTGATTCCTGGGCTACCTCTGTTTATAAAATCCCAGTTTCTACCTCGAGGATCGCCCTCCATTAAAGAGGCATTCAATTGTGCTGCGGAGCCGAGTTCTGCAACGCAGCCAAAGGAGGGCGGAGCGTAAATGCTCCTTGGCTGCCGTCACCTGACATTTATCATCGCCCTCCGGGGATGTCCTTCTCCACCGTCTTCCAAGTCGCCTCTGTGCATGGCAGGCAGGTGGCCTCCCCTGCACACCCGTCCCATCATCCTATTTGCTTCGGTTTGCAACTGCATCCGGGGGGATGGTGTCATTTTGGACCAGGTGATTGCATTCCTGTGTTTGTGCATGATTCTTTAGTATGTCTAGAGTTCCTTCTTGTAGAGTATACTCACTTTCCACACCAATGTTGGCCATAAAATCAGCTACCTTGTTGCCTTCTCTTCTTATGTGATTGAAAGTGATGGCTCTGTTATTAAGTAGTTCTTGCTCCATGGCTTCCAGTCTCGCTTCAAGCCTCCAGCTCGTGGCAATTTTCTTTGCATGAGAGCCATCTAGGAGATGCTTAGCCATGTTGATTAGGATTTGAGAATCTCCTTCTACCTCCAGGGGACTGAAGTTGTTATGCCTGGAAAGAATGAGACCTTGCCATAGGCCTTCCAACTCAGCCGAGTTGTTTGTGTCCCATCCGATGTTTCCAAAGTAGATCTGAAGAGGCCTGCCAACATGGTTTCTGAATATTCCACCATATCCAGCTATCCCAGGATTACCCTTTGAGGTTCCATCAAAATTGAGTTTGAAGGAGTGCTCAGGAGGGGCAGTCCAAGAGACCTCTTTGGCACTACTGTTGTTATGCTAGGTTTTGTTGTGGAGCTTCTGGGGTAGATGCAAGTTCCAGTTTTCCCAGATAGCCTTCTCATTATCTAGAGTTGGAAGGTCTTCCGTGTTCCAGGATTTAAGCTGCAAGGTTTCTTCTAGATTCCCACAGACCTTGCGCTAGATAATGTCAATCAGGGAATACTGATCCTTGAATATCCTTTTGTTTCTTTCTTTCCATATGTTCCATAAAAGCATCCCAGGAAGAATGCGCCATAAGTGATTGAGAATTTCACATTTATATGGATTCATTGGCCAGTGTCTTAAGGTATTTGTGATATCATCTGGAAGCCTGCAGTTTCTTTGACTCCTGAAACTTGCCTTTTCCCATATTTGGTTGGCCAAGGGGCAAGCATCCAAGAGGTGTTGAGTGGTTTCCTCTTGAGATTTGCAGTTGACACATATGGAGGGGCCATGATAGTTTCTCCGTCGAAGTTTATCCCAAGTTAAAATTCTTTTGTGTCCAACCAGCCATAAAAAAAGAGAAACTTTAGGCCATGAGCCAAACCCCCAGATTTTGGTCCATATTGGGTCAGGGGGGGTTGGGTCTGTGCATATGATTTTGTAAGCCTCTGAAGTGGTGAATGCCCCTTTAGGCCGATAACCCCATCGTAGAATGTCTCTGTCCTCTGAATATTGGATGCTTCTTTTGCTTAGCTCCTTTTCCAATTCTTCTGTGAATGGACGTTCCATGTTTCTGGTAAGCTGGATACCTTGTTTCCACTTCTGAAATCCTTGCTCTTGTTCCTGATCCCAATACTCCCATATCTTATTCTGTTGCTGGGTCGCTCCGATGAAGTTAAGAGGTATATTTAGGATGCCGATAAGCTTTGGCAGTTGGTTCCAGGCGTCCGTCCAGAATCGTGCAGTTTGGCCATTTCTTACTTCCCAAAAACTATGCTGCTGAATCAACTGGAAGTGTTGTTTGGTCGCGTTCCATATCAGAGATCCATTGACACTGGGAATGTATCTTATGAGTTCCTCCTGTGGCCTATGGTTGGCATACTTGGCAGTCCAGATGGCAACCCACGGTTTTTCTGGTGAAGGGAGCCATTGCCACCAGATTTTGGCACTCATAATTGCATTACTGTGATTGGGGTCTCTCAAACCAATACCTCCTTTTTCCTTGGTCGTGCAAACAGTGGTCCATTTTACCAGTGCCCATTTGCGGTTTGTGGTTGAGTTCCCCCAGAGGAAACCTCTCTGTAAGTCTCTTATTCTTTTTAAGACCCATTTGGGCGCTGCCAAGATTGAGAACAGGTAAAGCAGCATTGCCTGTAGTACTGCTTTTATGAGCACCACACGACTGGCCATGTTCAGAGATCTATACGTCCAGAGGTTTAGACGTGTTTCAAGCTTTTCAATGAGCTTGCGCCAGGAGGAGTGCTTGATGGCAGATGCGATGAGGGGGGCGCCAAGGTAATTGGATGGAAGAGTAGCGATGGGGAAACCAAAATTCTGGCTACAGCAAGCTTGACAACAGGCTGGGTATGGAAGAAGAAGATTTGCGATTTGGAATTGTTGATACTAGTACCTAAGGCCTCAAAGAAGTCATTGAGCAAAGATTTGAAGCGAGAGGCTTCCTGGACAAAGGATAGCCGAAGAGCATGTTATCATCAACAAACTGCTGGTGAGTTATAGCAGGGGAATTGTGAATGGAAAGGCCTTTAAGCTGATGAGAGAGATGTGATTGCTTGATGTGACGACCCAGACCTTCAGCCATCAGGATGAAAAGGAAGGGGGATAGGGGATCGCCCTGCCTGATTCCCCGAGAGGGCCTGAAGGGCTGAGATGGGTAGCCCTTCACAAGAATAGAAAAGGAGGATGTTAAAAGACTCATAATCTAGCGGATCCACATGTGAGAGAAGCCAAAAGCATTAAGCATTTTTTGTATATAGGACCAGCTGAGCTTGTCAAAAGCCTTAGAGAGATCTAGCTTTAGAATCATACCTGCCTGCCTTGTTTGCTTGAGGGAGTGAATAATCTCGTGCATGAGGATTATGCCATCCAAAATCTGTCTTCCTTCAACATACCCTGATTGTTCAGGAGAGATGAGCAGGGGTAGAAGGGGTTTTAACCTGTTGGCTATTACCTTGGAGATCACCTTGTAAATGACATTACATAGAGCAATCGGCCGAAACTTGTCAGGTGTGGTGGACTCCTCCTTTTTTGGAATAAGAGCTATGAAGGTAGAATTAAGAGACAATAGCAGCCAGTGAAGAGCTCTTGATTCCTCCACCACCTCCCAGACTTCAAGTTTGATCATGTCCCAGAAAGTATGAAAAAAGGTTGTAGTGAAGCCGTCTGGGCCTGGAGCTTTGCCTTCTTTGAGTTGAGACATGGCAGTATCCACCTCTTGAATTAGAATAGGTCGAAGAAGAAGTTCGTTGTGTTCCTCAGTTATAAGTTTTGGCACATTTTGGATGATTCTTTCTATAGCTGGTCCCCTGTCTGCATTTGGCTCTTGGTGAACCTCCCTGAAGTGAGTTAGAAATTCTTTCCCAATTTCCTCATGTTGTTCTATTCGTGCCCCACCTTGCTTCTGGAGGAAGGGAATATTGTTGTGCATTCTTCGTTGGACCGTTGTTCGGTGAAAGAACTTAGTATTCCGTTCTCCCTCCTTCAGCCATCTGATTCTAGATTTTTGCTTCCATAATATCTCCTCCTGCTTCCTTCTTTCTTCCAGTTGTTTGTGGATACTTTGCTCTTTCTCCAGAGTCGCTTCCGTGTGACCTCCCGTGATTATTTGCTGATGGAGATTTGCCAAGTCTATCATTAAGTTCTGTTGCGCTTTGTAGATATTTCCAAAGGTCTCCACATTCCAACGCTTTAAATGGTATTTGAGATTTTTTAATTTCTGTTGGAATTGGAACATTTTGGATCCCTCTGGCGGTATAAAGGCCTTCCAAGTGGATTTGATGAAGTCCCTGAAGTCCGGATGGGTGAACCAGAATTCTTCGAAGCGAAAGGGTCGCCCTGTGGCGTTGCACGGTCGTTGCCACTGCAGGGAGATTGGCCAATGATCGGAGCCTGAGTGGGGAAGGATTGTCGCTGTTATATCTTCTCCTATCTGAATCGAGTTGTCTGAGATAAGGAATCTGTCAAGTTTAGAAGCAATTTGGTGTTTTCCGGCTCTTCTATTACTCCAGGTATATTTGCCATTGCAAAATTGCAGGTCAATAAGAAAGGCGTTGTGGATGAAGTCTTTGAAGTAAGTAGTTTCCTGTTCCAACCTATTTCTTCCTCCTAGCTTTTCCTCCATCTTGGTGATCATGTTGAAGTCTCCTCCAATGATCCACAGAGGATGCGTTCTGTGGTTATTCAAGGCTTCTATTGTGTTGAGTAGATCTGCCTTTTTCCTTGCGTCCTGCGGGAAATAGACATTGGAAAGGTGTCCATGTATATTAGTGCTTATAAGATGAAAAGTGGCCTGAATAAAGTGGTGAGAGGCATGAAAGTCAGAGAGGGATAGCGCATTCGAGTTCCATGCAATGGCTAGCCCTCCCGAGGCTCCTGAAGCATCCACTGCTACTGTTTGACATCTCGGCCAAGCTTTAGAAAGGATGCTTTCTAGAGTACTACTGTTACATTTAGTTTCTTGCAGAAAACATATTTGTGGCTTTTCCAACTTTATCATATTTTTCAGGATTCTGAGTTTCCCTGGGCCATTTAGCCCTCTTAAATTCCATGAGATGAGCTTCATTATTCAACGTTGGTGGAAGGTTTGTAGTATTTCGTCAATTTTGCATGCCTACCCGAATCCACCAGGATTTTCCCAACTTCTACTGTTCGTTGGAGTTTCATTTTTCGTCCCTTTTTTTGAAATCTTTTGTCCTTAGCCCACCATCCCAATGGCTTCCTGGCTGAATGCCTAGTTGTCTCTGCTGGTAGGTTTTCGAAGTGATCTTTGGTCTATCCTCTGTGTCGTCGCTTCTGCCATGGTTATCTCCTGTCTTGTCTGACTGCGGATTTGTCCCTGTGTTCTTTTTTTGTTGCACGTGCTCTGCCCTGAGCGTCTCCTCATCAACAGATCCAAAGACTATGGGCGCCTCCATTCCTGGCGACATGTCAGTTGCTTTAGGGGAGAGCAATGATGCTCCCCCCTGTGGGGCTTCCATGTGCTCTGCTCCTAGTCCTCTTACTACCCTGTCGCATGCAGCAGGAGGTCAGGTCCTGGGTGGGTGAAGCGTTTGGGCCGTTCTGTGCCGTTTCAGAGAAATGCCAAAACCCTAGCTGCGGAGCGCGCACCTTCCCCAAACTCAGATCTATTTCAGTATTTATATGGTTAAATAACTTGTTAGTGATTAAACAAGTAGGTGGAATAAACCGGAGAATACAAATAAAATTTCTAACGGGTAATACTTAGAAATTTCAACATACTATCAGAGCATTGCAGATCACGGGAGAGCTATAGGCACCAGATGAATCAGAGAATTTGCAACAGAAAAGGTTGTCCCGAGTGACAGAAGTTGCTCCTAGCAGAAAGCAGCAAAGAAGGGTTGACGCAGAGGGTTTGCGTCATCAGTTCGAGCCAGAGAAAGGCCAACGCAGAGGCTGAGAAAGGCAGAAGAGGCTCACAAAGAGCCACGCAGAGGCCAGGAGGGTTGACGCAGTTGGCCAAGGGAGAAAATTAGCCTTGCCGGGATTGTGCAAAGCCTAGAGGCTTAGTTCTTCAGCTATTGGGGCATAGGAAGTTGTGGGCATATTAGAGAGAGTGAAGTTGGTGAGGTGTTGTTGCTGCCGAGACAAAACAGTACCTAACGGAACAGAACCAAGGTAGAGGGAGTTGCTACTGAGGCGGACTTCTAGCCAAGAAATCCAGATCGGTGTTGTAGGAGCATAGAAGATCAGAGAGGTGCGATTTGACTTTTGGCAAGAGGATTTCCAGGAGGGAAATCGAGACTCAGAAAGAGTCTAGTAGAGAACTTCCAGGCGGGAAGTAGAGACTCAGAGGAAGTTGAAGAGAGAACTTCCAGAGAGAAGTAGAGACTCAGAGGAGTCGAAAAGAAGAGCAGAGAGATGGCCATGAATGGACTGAGGGATCAGGACAGGCTAGATGGGGTGTCCAACTTTGTCATCTGGAAGGCCAGGATCCTGTCCGTTCTAGATAAACATTGCATCAAGGCCTTCGCCTTGAGAACCATGGCTATCCCAATCGACCCAACTGAAAATGAGAAGTGTGAGGATGCAATGGCCAAGGCGAAATGCATAATCCTTGACGAGGTCAAGGATCATGTGGTCCAACATATTGCCGAGAAGGAGACGACAAAGGAAATATGGGACACCTTGATGAAGTTGTATCAAGGCACTTCCGTGTAGAGGAAGATGCTTCGAGAGAATCAGTTGTGGTCGTACCAAATGCAGAAGGGGGGCAGATAGATCACTTCCTCAGCAAGTTGCAGGAGATTCGGGACCAACTTACTTCCATAGGGGCCACATCGGATCAAGAGTTAATGGTGAGGACCGCCTTGAACGCAATCTCTGAGGAGTGGGAGACATTCGTCCAAAGCATTTTGGGCAGAGCAAATACTCCAGGATGGGAAGAATTGTGGGCAACTCTTCACCAAGAAAAGATCAGACCACTGACCAAGGCAAGAAGTAGCGGCAAAGGAGGTTGAATCAAGAAAGAGGAGGAAGAGGATGTGGCTCTGGCATCTACGGGACAGCAAGGGAAGAGAAAGAAGAAGAACATCTCCAAGATAAAGTGCTTCAACTATGGGGAGTTGGGCCATTATGCAACCTAGTGTCCTAGAAAGAAGAATGAGGGAGAGACTTCTGACTCCAAGGCAGCACTGGCTAAGGCAGAGGAGGTAGAGACTGATGACGACTGTGCCATGAGTGCTCATGTACCTCTAAAGAAGAGGTGGGGTGACATCGAGTTGTAGTAAGGAGGACTATAGAAGATGTGGAGCAGGATCCTTGAGGTACCCAAAAACATGGATCATATCCGGCTACGGGAGCCCCGAGAGACAGTGATAGGATGATGGATGTCGATAGAAGCGGAGGCAGATGGAGTGGCAGAAAGTACTAGAGTGCAGGGATCTGTAGCAGTGCAGTGGGGGTTGCAGCAATGCGAGAGGCATAGAGGAGGTTGCAACAGTGCAGGAAGGCACAAAGGTGTTTGCAACAATGCGAGAGGCACAAAGTTGTTGTAGCAGCATAGAGGCAGCAGAGGGAGCACGGGATAGCAACAGAGGGAGCTTTAGCATGAGGAGGGTTTCTAGCCTGACAAGGATGTCAGTAGTTGGATAGATCAATTACCATCGTCTCAGTAACCGAGTTGCAGTGCAGTAATAGCAGTGGTAGTGCTATGGGTAGCACGATGCAACATGAGGAGAGAGGGTTGCAGTGCAGATGTAGCGTTGGGAGGAAGGACCAGCAGCAGCACGAATGCAAAGGGAGTTGTCGTATAGATGTGGCAGTGACAGTAGCGGAGCCATGGGCAGCAGTACAGGATGTATCAGTGCAAAGCATGTCGAACAACAGGCCAAGCATCAGCGCAGGTACCATTGTCAGATGATCAAGGTGACGCTCAGTAGTGGAGTATTACTAGAGCACATTCCTCGCTAAGAGGGAGTGTTGATTTGGGGTAGCATCGGATGTGCTCTAGCCATGAAAATTGGTGGAGAGGCTAAAGCACATGAGATCTCCAAGACCCAGAAATGGTTTGGGGAAATTCTCCCCAGTGAGAGAGATATTAAAATAATTAATATTTTTAATGGGTTCCTAAGTCTAAACTTAGGAAAATCAAAACATTAATGGGTATTAATATAAAACTAGGTTAGAAGGTTCTAAATGACATGGATCAAACCAAATCTAATCTTAGTCGTTGATTAGAGATTTTATCTCGACCATTGAAGACTCAACAAAAAAATTATAAGAGGAGGCTTGAGGGTCAGTTGGAGATACACCAGAGTGACCAGTCAATTCAATTTTCTAGAGCGGGGTTTGCTAAGAGAAATCGAACTAGTGATCAGTTTGCAACGAGGGGCAGTGAGTACAGAGGCAGTGAGGCAGAGATAGTGCTGGAAGACCAGCACAGAGACAGAGAGGCAGACACAGAGCCAAAGGGAGCCACGCAGAGGCCAGCAGTGACTACGCAGAGGGCCAAAGAGCCCGCGTGCTTGACACAAAGGCTGCAAAAGTGACGCAAAGGGCCAGCAAGGTTGTGCAAAGCCTCAAAGGGTTGACGGAAAGGGTTTAAGGCTGATGCAGAGGCCAGGAGGGTTGACGCAGTGCTTCAAATTGTGCTGGAGAGGGTTTCGTGGGGCAGACTTTCAGAATATCGCTTCCGAAGAGAAGTATTACTGCCAGATTATTTATCTCTGTCAGGTGAGCCAGTTTGGCACCCAGTGTACTCAAGAAAAGATGCTTAATAATAAAAACCTCAAAATTGTTGCACCGATTTTCGCAAGTTGGGTTTTTCCGAGGACGATTGTCCAAAAATAACGGTGTCCCTTGTGTGTTTGTTCATTTCTTTCTATTGTTGATCTGTAAATGGTTGAGACTGTATTGTGTTTATTTCAGTATTTATATGATTAAATAATTTGTTAGTGATTAAACAAGTAGGTGGAATAAACCAGAGAATACAGATAAAATTTCCAGCAAGTAATACTTAGAAATTTCTACACTGCATTACCCACGCTGGCCTCTTCAGCCTCTGCGTAGCTCCCAGTTGCCTCTGAGTTGGCCTCTCCAGCCTCTGCGCTCTCTCTGGCACTATTTCTACCTCTTCGCTATGTATTCTTGGCCTCGTGTCGAACTGCCCCTCGCTGCAACAGATCACTGGTTCGATTCTCTCAACAAACCCCGCTCCAGAAAATTGAACTGACTGATCAATTTTGGTGTATCTCCAACTAACCCTCAAGCTTCCTCTTATTCTTTTCTTGTTGAGTCTTCAACGACTGAGATTAAGTCCCTAATCAACGACTAAAGATTAGATTTGGCTTGATCCATGTCATTTAGAACATTCTCACCCAATTTTATATTAATATCCATTAATATTTTAGTTTTCCTAAGTTTATCCCAAGTCAAGTTTACAGGGGGGAATGTTCCATTTATCTTAACTCATTCATAGAGTAGTCAAGCTAAACCTACAGTCACTCATTGATGGGTTTATTAATGGTCATTTACAACCCCATGGTATTACATATGATGAATACTATCTAATGCAATACTCGATTATAAAATGCCTCAAGTGGTCAGCGTTGGCCTCAAGGTTACTTGGGAGTGAGAGCGAAAGTGAGAACCGAGAGCAGAAGCAGGAGCAGGGAGCGACATTTTTAAAAGCTCTCAGTTTGGGAATGAATCGAGAGCGAATTTTTATATAATATATATTTTGATGCATATATGTCAAAAAAAACATGTAGAATGATGAATTATATATAAAAAATATAAAAGCATGGTTTGAACCATATAACATCAATCATCTAGAAGTTATAATCCTCATCAACCACGTCCACAAGTTAGTAACATACAACATATCGAGTCTTATGATTCATCAATCGTAAAGTTTCAAGCTTTGAAAATTCGATATATAATATTTTTCATCATTGATCACTATTGACACCTAATCATCAGGATTGGGTGAATATAATGTAAATAGATAAATAAGTAATATGAACAATCATCAGGAGATGAAGTGAACAGTCTCTCCCTCATGTATATAATGAAGACCTACCTGAAGGAATAATACATACGAATCAATTGTGTTAAGGAGTTACTGCCTGGTCTGACATGGTATCAGAGCCACCTCCCAAAATAGTTGTAACTCCCATCTACCTACTGCTCTCTATCCCCTCCACAGTCGCTGTTGTGTGCTGTACACTGGCCTGACATGGTATGCGTTGATGTTGCTCATTACAATGTTGCTCGTTACTATGCGTTGATGCTGCTCCATATCCAAAAACCTTTTTTCGTATTGTTCAGAGTCTGAATGAACACGACTGTTTGCATGAACCTTCCCCGCAATTTTCACCATCACTCAGAGTTATTCCTACTTTGTCTTCTATCCACTGAGTGCATACAGTTCTTTGTTGCTTCTCAACTTTCATTTTAGATTCTTCTTGAATCTCAAATCTCTGTGCATCTGAGTCCATCGAGGTCCATAGGCTGAAAGGAGTGGCCCTGCATTGTACCTATGCGTTAATTCCAGTGAAATCTTTGCAATGCATTGGAGATATGCATTGAAGCAGTGTGGCAATGCCTCTGTCTCTATGCGCGTTGTTTCTTGAAGGTCATGTGATGAATCTTGCAAAAAGGAATAACGCTTGAAAGGGTCGTTCATACCTTGCGTTGAGTGCAACATGCAGCGACTATATCAGCAATTCATTTCAGTCACAATGCATTGAATGTCGTGAGCTGAAGACTATGAGGAGAACTCTTGTCATGGTATCTCTGTGACTGCATATTGCATAGACCCTTGGTCTCCTCTGATTTGTAGACAGTGAAGTTGTTGCTCCACCTAAATTCGCCTCAACATTTGGAGATTTTCGCTGAATTATTGCAGTTTTATCGTTGGTCAATGGTACGTATGCTACTAGTGTTGAAGTATTACAAAAAAATGCTTTGACGCTATATGGTTCTCCATGGCATTTTTTATATTGATTTGAAGTATACAAACTTAAATATATGTTGACCAATCGGACCATGCATGTGTGTTGGGTATATGAATAATATGATGGGTTAAATATATGATATGAAATGGTATATAATGGAGTAAAAAAAAGGAAAGACCATGACGTATATATGTGATGCTTTTCCATATACCATAAAGGCACATGAATTCGTTGAGCTCTTAATGGACATATATAAAATTACCATTGGGCTATATGGAAGGTATATGTTGGAGCCTACTTTTTTTTTAGTTAAAGATTTTTGAAGACATAACCAATCAATTTTATTCCAAAGACATCAATCTATTGTTGCAAGTATTATAATTATTTTGAGGCCAGATTAGACTATATGATGCATTCAATCATATCTATTGTGGGAATAGTTCTCACTGGCAAGGAGAACTATCCTGAATGGTCCCGAATGATAAAACACACCCTCATTTTCAATGAGTTGTGGAAAGGAGTGTGTGTCGGAGACAGAGACAATGAACCAAAACAGCCTACCTCAAACAAAGAGCTCGTCATTTGGGAAAACAAAAACAGCAAAGCTTATGCATTAATCACAGCATCTGTAAATGAAGAGGTGAGTCACCATATTTCGTCATTCTCAACTACCTTTGAAGCCTTACAAAAGCTGAAAGAACTCTATGACTCACATTCTGCACTTGAAGTTGTTCAACTCATGATTGAACTCTTCACTCTTGAACTGCAAAATAATGATCCTCTTGCTCTTGCATCTGAAATAAAGTCTATAATGCATGATATCAAATCCACTAAGGTTGAATTGGATATTCCTCTTATCGTTTTTCTCAAGGCACTTTATCCTACTTACTCCAATTATCTTGAGTCATTGCAAGCAAATGGAAATCTCAAAGATATCACCTTTGACTCTCTTGTGAAAAAGTTTGCTGAAAGAGAGAAAGCTTTTGGAAAGAAGACAACCCCTGAATCTTCTGAAGAGGTTGTCTGCCTTGCTCATAAAAAAAGCATCTTGCTCAAGATTCTTCAAGAGGAAGAGGTGGTCAAAGAGGAAGAGGAAGATATTTCAGAGGCAAGGGGGCAGACACTCTCAAGGAGAAAAGGCAGATTTGCACTGCATACGCTGCAAAAGAAATGGATCACATGATGCCTCTACATACAAGCTACCATGGGACAAAATTGAGCAACAAAGAAACCAACAGAAAGGTAAAATGATGATACAGACAAAGGTAAAGCACCTAAATCTGCTCACTATGTTGTGGCACAATGTAACATTGGAGTAAATGAAGATTTATTTAATGCTTTACTTACTTAGAAAAATGATTGGTTGCTTGATTCAGGAGCAACCTACCACATGACTCATAGAAAGGATTTTTTTGAAGAATTTACTAACAATGTTGATGGAGCAGTATACTTTGCAGACCAATCAAAAATCAAGTCATCACGACTTGGCACAATCAGGCTTAAACTGCCTGGTCTTCCAGACTTTCTTTTCCATCACGTTCTAAATCTCCCATGGCTCAAGAGAAACTTGTTGTCCTTGGTCCACATCCGCCAGCAAGGTCACTCCATTCATATGTTTGATGGCAAGTTTGAGGTAAGAAAAGCATCTGACCACTCACTTGTCATGAGGGGAATATAAGAAGAAAGGCTTCTCAAGCTACAAGGAAACGCTGCTCATGCACAACATTTCTCATACAATTCTCATCATGAAGAAGGTACACTTCCATCAAGTTTATTATGGCATGCTAGATTTGGACATTTGAACTATGATAGCCTCCGCTTGTTGAAGAAAAATGGTGACTGGTTTGCTACAATTCCTAGGAAACTTAAGCAATGTGTGCTTGCATTCTAGGAAAGCATAGCAAACAGTCTTTTCTGATCACATCAAAGAGCACATAGAAACTTGAACTCATTCATTCAGATTTATGTGGTCCAATGCTTGGTTCTTCTGCAAATGGAAATAAATATTGATGACATTTATTTGATAGACTACACCAGAATGTGTTGGTTTATTTATTGAAGAACAAATCTGATGCTTTTCAAACATTCAAGAATTTTCATAAATGGATTGAAAATGATCACAATCTCATATTGGGTCTTTCGCACTGATAATGGAAAAGAATACACATCAAATGAATTTTAAAACTATCTTCGCCAACATGGGATCAAACATCAAACAACTGTAACTTATAATCCCCAACAAAATGGTGTCGCTAAAAGAATGAATAGGACAATCTTAAATATGGTACGATCCATGCTCTTCTTCAAAAATGTAAAGATAATGTTTTGGGCTGATGATGTTCTATGTGCTGCATATATAAAGAATAGATGTCCATCTATTGCTGTTAGAAACAAGACTCCATATGAAATGTGGTATGCGCATGTTCCTTCGATAAAGCATCTCAGGGTCTTTGGTTCCACCTATTATGCCTTGATACCAAAGGTACATAGAAACAAACTGGGTGCAAGATGTGGTAAGTGTATCTTCCTGGGGTATTCAAAGTTCAAACACCTCCAAAGCATACAGTCTCTATGATGAAGTAACTAAAAGTTTGTTGTATCTAGAGATGTAATTTTTCTTAAATCATCCAAAACTGACAATGTTGTTGAGCAACAACTTGATGGCTTGGATAGATTTGCAAAAGCAAAATCATTTGAAGAATTTAATAATCAGATTCCACATCTTGAAGGGGGGATTCCTATACTAGATCAACATGTGGAATCTTCTTCTGAAAAACACTCTCCCCTGCTTGAAACTCCAACAACGGATGATGCTTTAAGTGATGTGATTGACAGAATTGGGAGACTCAATCTTGATTCAGTCCCAACTCAATCAGCGGAGCAGCCTGGACCATCTGAAAAAGGTCCCCCAAAGTGGCTGACAAAGACACTTGAAAGTGTTCATCCTGATGAGGTTGGAAAGATATGAACTAGAAATTCAAACCGACAAAATGGAGGTGATGTAGATGACTCTAATTCACCTGTTGATATGGATGTTTCTTATGATTGTGAATTGAGCTTGTCTACATATTTTGAACCAACTTCCTTTAAAGAAGCTGCTTCTCATGATGAATGGAAAGAAGCGATACAAAAGGAGTATGATGCCCTCATAAAGAACGACACTTGGAAGCTGGTTGATCCGCCATTTGGAACCAAACCAATTGGCTGCAATTGGATCTACAAGAACAAGTACAAAGTTGATGGCTCACTTGACAAGCACAAAGCTAGGGCTTGTGGCAAAAGGTTTTGCACAGAAGGAAGGGGTCGATTATGAGGAGACTTTTGCCCCCACAGCAAAATGGGCTACCATCTGGACACTCTTTGCCCTAGCAACTTAGAACAGTTGGAAAGTCCATCAAATGGATGTAAAAATTGCTTTCTTGAATGGAGATATAAAAGAAAATGTTTTTATGTCCCAGCCTGAAGGATTTGTTGTGAAAGGACATGAACATAAAGTATGCAAATCGGTGAAGTCCTTGTATGGCCTCAAACAAGCACCGCGAGACTGGTATGAGAAACTAAGTAAGCATCTTCTAAAACTCAATTTCAAACATTATGATCTTGATGATGCAA
Organism: Pinus taeda; assembly: GCA_000404065.3. Taxonomy (NCBI): domain Eukaryota; kingdom Viridiplantae; phylum Streptophyta; class Pinopsida; order Pinales; family Pinaceae; genus Pinus; species Pinus taeda. Next base: position 26,215 of record APFE030968607.1, read on the forward strand.
CTTTATTTGTCAAGAAAGTTGGCAAAACAATTGTATATCTTGTGGTATATGTAGATGATCTTTTAATGACAGGGAACAATGAAAGCTATATTGCATCCATAAAGAAAGAATTGAGGAAAAGTTTTGAAATGACTGATTTGGGCTATGTTCATTACTATCTTGGCATTGAAGTGTAACCCAACATCCAAAGTCCATATTTCTTTCTCAAAAAAAATACATTGGAGATCTGTTGAGCAGGTTTGGCATGACAGAGTGCAATCCTCTTACTACTCCAATGGAACAAAACTTAAAGCTCACATCTATTGAAGGAAAGGAATTTGAGGATGCAACAAAGTATAGACAGCTTGTAGGAAGTCTCAACTACCTAACTACTACCAGACCAGACATTTCGTTTGCTGTTGGAATCCTCTCCAGGTTTATGCAAAAGCCTTGTGAGGGACATTGGTCTGCTGCAAAAAGAGTTCTAAGGTACTTGAAGGGAACTCAAGACTTTGGAATCAAGTACGACTTCAGCTTGATTCGATACTCTGATTCAGACTTTGATGGAGACAAAGAAACCGGGGTATCTACTTTAGGATATGCTATGAGTATTGGATCAGGAGCTGTCTCTTGGAGATCACGCAAACAATCAGTTCTAACAGATTCCACAACAGAAGCAGAATACGTGGCAGCAGCTGAAGCAACAAAAGAAATTGTGTGGCTCAGGAAAATTCTTGAAGATTTGCAAGTAAAACAAGTACAATCACTCCACTCATGATTGCAATACCTCTGCAATAAAGTGGCAAGAACCCAAAGTTCCATGATCGAAACGAAGCACATCAATACTAAATATCATCTGATTCGACATCATGTTGAGGCCAAAACAATCCATCTCCGTCATTGTTCCACTAATGAGCAAATTGCAGACATGTTCACCAAAGCGCTTGGAAGAGAAAAGCTTAAACGATTCAGAATGATGCTTGGACTCACCAACATCCCTTCAGATTAAGGGGGGAATGTTGACACCTAATCATCAAGATTGGGTGAATATAATGTAAATAGATAAATAAGTAATATGAACAGTCATTGAGAGATGAAGTGAACTGTCTCTCCCTCATTATATAATGAAGACCTACCTAAAGGAATAATACATACGAATCAATTTGTGTTGAGGAGTTACTGCCTGGTCTGACAATCACTAAAGTTGTAACTTGTACTTGTAACCATTACCATTACCAAGTAACCAAACGATAACAAAGAATATCTAACATTAAATGAAATGTTTCAACTTTCAACTTTCACTAAGCATCATATTCATAATTCATTACCAATGAGTTATAATTGCGAACTTCAAACTTCAAACTTAAATTGACTATTCGACTTGACTAGAGTTATTGTATGTTCTGAAAATTAAAAATTGCGCTGACATTCAAAGTAGCAACACATTTTTGTAAAAATGGTCAGTTAAACACTAACAGCTGGAGTATTAGCGCCAAATGCAAAAATACAATTTTTTTTATGTCCAAAGCAAAGCATTGATGGAGCACACGTCAGCGAAGGAGCAATAATCTATCAAATGAGCGTTGACTAAGCAGATGTCAGCAAAAAACTCTGTTTTATTTTGTTTTTTCCTGCACAGGTAAATCGAAACACCCAGATCACTAAGTATCTACAACTGGTGTGTCCTCCATCAACACCAAGGTTACTTGGGAGCAGGAGCGGGGAGCGACATTTTCAATAGCTCTCGATTTGGGAGCAAATCACACCCAGATCACTAAGTATCTACAACTGGTGTGTCCTCCATCAACACCAAGGTTACTTGGGAGCAAGAGCGGGGAGCGACATTTTCAATAGCTCCCGGTTTGGGAGCAAATTTTTATATCATATATATTTTTATATATTTTGATGCATATATGTCAACAAAAGCATGTCAAATGATGAATTAGATACAAAAAGCATAAAAACATGGATTGAACCATATAACATCAATCATCTAGAAATTGTTATATTCATCAACCACGTCCACAAGTTAATCAATGAATGAATTGAATTTACATGAGCAAATGACGCTCAATAAGAAATACAGAGATATTTACAGAAATAGAAACATCAAGTTTCGATTAGGAAATAGAAATAACCAATTTCTTCTAAGAAACTGCTAAAGAGATAAAAATAGAAACAGCTAATAAGAATGAGCATTAAACACTAAATAGCATTATTCTAATACCCTCCCTTAATGCTCAATCTATTTACAACACCGATAGACCCTCTGAATTTTACAAACTTATCAGGACCAAGAGGTTTAGTGAAGATGTTGGCGGGCTGGTCCATTGTGGGAACATATCGCAACTAAACGGATTCGTCATCAACAAGCTGGCGAATGTAGTGACAATGGGTTTTTATATGCTTTGTTTGTTCATGAAAGACTGGATTCTTGGCAAGTTTGAGCACTCTTTGATTATCACAGAACAAGGGAGTAGGACCTGTCTAGAAAACATGCATATTTGCAAGCATATGTCGAAGCCAAACTGCCTCACACGATGCCTTAACTGCTCCCCGATACTCTACTTCTATTGAGGAGAGAGCCACTGCCTGCTGCTTCTTACTAATCCAGGTGACAGCATCGGATCCTAGATTAAACACATACCTGCTGTAGATTTACGGTCATCAACCGAACCGGCCCAGTCAGAATCTGTGCAACCATTCTGTGTAACCACTGAGTATAGGATCGGAACTTCAATTGTACAGAAATCCATGATCAGGAGTGCCACGCACATAATGCAACACACACTTTGTTTCTATCCAATGATCAACCTTAGGAGCGGACATGAAGCGAGAAATGTAGCTCACTGCAAAACTGATGTCAGGTCTTGTGGCAGTGAGGTAGATGAGACTACCCACTAATTGCCTGAATAAAGTTTCATCCGCAAGGGGTGACGATGACTGAGCTGAAAGTTTGAGCCCTGGTTCCATAGGAGTTGTGTAGGTTTGCAATCCTGCATTTTGAATCTGTCCACAAGATTTCTGGCATACTTGCACTGAGAGAGAAAGATGTTGTTCTCAGTCTGCCAGACTTCAACACCCAAACAATAATGAAGAAGTCCTAAATCTGTCATATCAAAAGTGTTGCACAAACCCTGTTTGATCCCATGGCTCAAATGTGTTGAGCTGCCAGTAATGATAAGGTCATCCACATAGACAACCACAAACAGAATATCATCACCAATATGCTTGATATACAGGTTTGCATCAGATGGACTCCGCTGAAAACCATGATCTGTGAGGTACTGATCAATTTTCATGTACCAAGCCTGAGGAGCTTGTTTCAGACCATAGAGTGCTTTGACTAATCTACAGACTTTATGTTCTTGACCGGCAACCTTGAATCCTGGAGGCTACGTCATGTAGACTTCTTCCTGTAAGTCACCATTCAGAAAAGCACTCTTTACATCCATCTGATGGACTTTCCAATTGAACTGAGTTGTTAAGGCAAGGACAAGCCGTATGGTACTCATCTTGGCTGTAGGAGCAAAGGTCTCCTCAAGTCAATGCCTTCCTTCTGTGAGAACCCTTGAGCAACAAGGCGAGTTTATTACTTGTCTAGGATTCTGTCTGCTTTACATTTCACTTTATACACCCATTTGCAGCTAATGGGCTTTTTCCCTGCAGGAAGATCAGAAAGGGTCCAAGTGTGATTCTTCTGAAGACTCTGGAATTCAGCTTCCATAGCATGTTCCCACTCAGGTGTACCCTTAGCCTCTAAATAGGTTTGAGGCTCAAAAATACTGTGAAGATTAGCCATAAGAGCAAAATTTACTGTAGACGGCTGTTTGCTCTTATGTCTAGATGTTCTACCATCAAGGAGCTCATTATCTCGGAGATCACCAATGGTTTTAGCCCACCATTTAGGCCGGAGAGTAGAGGAACCAATATCAGGAGAAGATGGAGAAGGCTCAGGAACAATAGGAGCAGCAAGAGGAGGGTTATTTTCTGGAGGAAGCTCAGGTACTGCATCATCAAATACTGATGATGCATCATCCCTACCATCAAGTGGACCGACCGGAAGAAGAACACTGTGAGGCTAATCCTCAAAACACTACTTAGAAGGAAGAGACTAAAAGAATCCTCTGTCTTCATCAAATACTACATCAAAACTGAATCTAAAACGACCAGTGGCTATATCTATCAACCTATAGGCCTTGTGATGATCATTGTACCCTATCATCATGAGTCTCTGGCTTTTGGAATCCAACTTAGAGCGCTTAGCAGCAGGAATCCAAACATATGCAAAACTAAGCCAAATACTTTGAGGTGACGAATCTTAGGCTTACACCCAGACCAAACCTCTTCAGGAGTCTTCCCTTTAAAAGCCTGAGTAGGTGATCGGTTAAGAAGATAGACAGCAGTAAATACTGCTTCAGCCCAAAATTTGTTCGGAACATTCCTATGTTGTAACATGGAACCAACCATTTCAACAACCGTACAGTTGCGGCGTTCGACAACACTGTTCTGCTAAGGAGTGTAGCGTGTAGTTTACTGACGTTTGATGCCATGAGTATCACAGAAGTTGGAGAAAGCAGAAGAACAAAATTCCCCACCGTTATCTGTCCTAAGAGTTATGATATTACAGCCAAATTCTTTTTCAACTAAGGTTTTAAACTTCTGAAAGATACTAAATACATCAGATTTATATTTTAGAAAATACACCCACATCTTTCTACTGAAATCATCTACAATAAGCAAAAAAATATTTGCGACCAGTAATAGAAGATGTATGCAATGGACCACAAATATCAGCATGAATTAACTGGAGTACCTTAGATGTGCGTTGTTGACCACTACGTGTCAACTACTCATAGCAGTACACCCCCTTTTTCGCAAAAGGGATAGCGCTTAATCAACATGTCCATGCCATTCGACGGTCATCGTCGACCTAATCATGTTATGTTGTAAACCCACTCTGCATGTGTAAATTGTAAATAATCTTAGCAGATCTGAGTCATGTATGTAAATTGCCTAGGCAAACCTAATTTTCTAGTGATAATCTACGTTTTGGAAGGTTTTTTGTCTCACCGATCCGTGATCGGCAGAGTTTTCCTTCAGCCTAACCCCAAAGCTGGAATGGATTTTGTCATTAAAATCTTAGGGGAATCCTAGTGTGTTTCGAGTCTATGTAAAAGTGATTTGGGAATAGACCTAACTACTTGGTTAGGCTATTTTATTGCAAATTGCTTGATCTGCTAGATTATGTTTGTGTCGCAGAACTGGGTAGTCTATGAGGGTCTATGTCAAATGGGTTTTCCCCCTTAAGATGTAAAATTGTAAAAGCCATGATGTAAAGTGTCTTGAGGGTTAGAAACTGTTTTATCCCCTCATGAGTCCTAAGTCCTAAGTCCTAGGTCCTTCGTGATTTTTCCAAAGGCTAAGTTCGAGGATCCAAAAATAAAAAATAAAAAAACAAGAAAAAAATAAAAGATATAAATAAAAATAATAATAATAAATTTAAAATAACTAAAAATAAAAAATAAAATAAAAATTTAAAAAATAAATAAATAAATAATTTTGAAAAATAAAATAAAATATAATAGTCAAATTTTGAGGAAATAAATGCAAAATTTAAATTTTTAATATATTAAAATGCATTTAAAAAATTTCAACGAATGAGATTATAAAGGATTTTGATCCTCATCGACAGTCGAGATTAGTTCAACATGGATCACTCGAACTAGCCGTTGGGAAATTTTCCTTTAAATAGGGTATTAGGGGTCATTTGAGATCAAATTCGATCTGAGAGTCTTGTGCTAAAGAAAGCTCTGTTGTCGTCATTTTTTTGTGCAATAAAGAAAGACTTCGGAGTTAAAAATCTTGTTGGTGTTACTATTCTGGAAGTGTTGTAAGATGATTTATTTTTCTGCATAATTTTATTTTCAGCCATTGATAATAGCTTGATGAAGATTGATTTAGGTACAGGTATCTTGTCTGATCTCTAGGGTTTGAATGATAGTTTAGATTCTGAAATATAATGGCAGGGATCTCCATTTGATCTGGATTTCACTATTGTTTCCTCCCTCTATGTTAATGGTTGATTTTAAGCTGTGCAGAAAATCTTAGTTTTGAGTTTACCAGGCGTTAGGGGAAGTTCTCGGCTGAACCAGCCAACCCCCGGATTGCATTTTTCTGAAAAAGCCCAGCCAATTTTAATCCCAAGCTTATTATTAGAATTTTAGTTGCAGATGCATGAAGGGTTTTCTGAAGCACCTTACATTAAATTTAAAATTTTGAAAATATTACTGTGGATTATTGACAAATCTGGCTGCTTAAGAGTCGAAAATCTGTAAATATTGTAAATCTTTAGCTGGTTTTAGGGTTTTCAGTTTTGTTTCTATCACATTTTACTTCTCAGTGTTTTCTTTTTGCCATTACAGGTTGCAGGTACAGATTTTAAAATTTTGCGGAGTTTTCATCAGACAATCTGAAGCAGCTGATTCAAAATTTTAAGAACCCTATCTGCAGACCGGGGTTTCATTTTGCAAGGATATTCTTTAGCAGATTTTCAAATTTTCTGAGGGAATTTGATGGTTTATCAAAGTTGTTTTCTGCTCGGGGTTTATTTTTATTTGCAGGAAGAAATTTTCGAATTTTTTTTTAAAAGAGCAGGTCGCTGCTTCACTCTCACGTTGTCCGCTCAGCCACACCTGTCAACAGTTATCACTCCACACTCTTGCTGCCTCTTCCACATTCAGCCTGCAGTCAATATTTTCCTCACACTAGAGCATTCCTCCAAACTCTTTGCAGTTCCCGCTTCCTGGCCTGTGTGAGTCTTCATCTGGCTCTCTGCTCCCTCAATCTGCGTAATCCTGCTTTCCACTCTGCGTATTGCCTCACTCACATTCTTATCCCTCGTGCTCTCTTTACTAGCGCAGTCTTCTTTCCTCATCCACACAGCTGCCATTACCCATTCGCCCTCCACGCTGAGGCTACACCTTTGCTGCCTGCAAACACATCAAAACTACTCAGTTTTCTGTCCACGTGATCACTCGACCTCCAACCTGCAAAAAAACGTGCCTTCCTCCATCTCTCTTGCGTAAACTTCTCCACCCCTGCAACAAATCCGTCGAGCTCCATCTTCCTCGACATCAACTTCCACTGCCGTCGTTCTTTCCATTCCGTTTGGTCGTTCTTCATCCGCAGACTTGCAAAACACAATAGCAGAAAATTCGATTTTCTGTATGCGTATGGGTAAGTTAGCATAGGTATGTCGCTTATTTCTATTTTTATGCGTCTATTTTAGTTTTAGTTTTAGGCTAGGGTGTGTTATTTACTTATTCACTTTAATAAATTTTAGTTTAGATATTTTGTTTATTTATTTTTTAATATTAAAATATTTTGACTTTTTATTTTGTTTAGATCTTGATTATTGTTTTAATTTAGAAAATATATATATAAAATAAACAAAAACAAAAAAAAAATCATAAAAACAAAGAAGTTAAAAAGGGTTAGTTTTTTTAAGGATTTGTTTAGATTTAAATTCAGAGTTAGTTTTTTAAACCCTGATTCAAAATAAATCAAAAAATCAATAAAAGATTACAAAATTCATAAAAAGTTAAAAAGTTTCTTTATATTTTAGTTTAGATTAGATTTTATTTAGGATTTTAATTTTGTTTAATTTTTTAGACTTAAAATTTTATTAAAATATATAAAAATATATAAAATTAAAAATTTTGAAAAAAGGCTAATTAAAAATTGGAAATTCTTTTTAAAGTCCTTTTTCTATTGTGGTGAAGTTAAATGTGCTTAAAATGTTTATATCTGGAGATTAACTATTTGAAATCTGGTCAACATTTCAATTTCGTGGTTGTTTAAAGCATTCATTCTTTATAAATTTAATTGTTGGAATATTGTCAAGGCGTTGTACATTTATTGATTATCTCGCATCTGGCAAAATTAATCTTTGCTTGGGTTATTTGATGATAAATGATTGTTAATCATGGGATTATAAAGTTCATGTTTCTGTAGCTTTTGATAAACAATTATTTAATCATTAACTCCATAAGGCACTGGTACATTAATTTCCAAAATCAATCAAGTGCTAAATTGCCTTGATGTGTCTCCCAACCCAACTAGTCCACAGTTGGTCTTCATTCATCCCATAGGGTCTACCCCCTTTGGCCTCAGGAGACGACATAAATGGAGGGATCGGGGATCACGGTGACAGCCCCCCGTCTGAGCGTTGTCATGACAATTTGTGCAACAACACGCGCCAAGATTCTCCATCCTTAAACGAAGACCGATGTCGCTTGCCAGCTTGACAAGCGCCACATACTCCCAACTGCTGAGTCTGAATATCAAGTAACCCTGACACAAGTCCCTCCCAAGAGAGCTGAGAGAGATACTGCATGTTTAGATGCCCATATCGCTAATGTGCCATAGAGTGTTGATCAGAGAAACACAAGCTGCTAGAGCTACTTCTGGAGAATCTCCAATGTCAAGAAGCCTGTATAGGCCATGATCCTCTAGGCCAACAGCAACCGTAAGACTAGTGTCCCTGTCGATAATGGAGCATTTGTGCGCACTAAACACTACATCAAGCTGAGGAGAGTTCCTCATAATCTGGCTCATAGACATCAGATTAATTTCCATACCAGGAACATAGTACACATTCAGGAAGATGAGTGTGCGCCCACCAGACAAGATCTGAATTGTACCTTTGTCAACCACTGTGTACTCTTCACCTCCGCCAAATACTACTAAATCACTGAAAGGTGAGAAGTCGATAAACCAGTGACACTTGTGAGAGAAATGGCATGATGCACCAAAGTCAATGTACCAGGCCACAGACGGGACATGCTCTGAAGACCTTTTAGCCATAAATGCATAAAAGGCAGATTTTGTCTGCTCGAAATGTTCTGCAACATTCGCTGTCTGATGAGGCCCTCTCTGTTTCTTCTGTTCAGAAGCAATCCTCTGTCGACAATCTTTCTTCATGTGGTCGAATTTTTGACAATAATTACACTGCACATTTTTCTTCCTAGCAGGATCAAAAAACTGAGAAGAACCTTTCTACTGAAAGGATTGAGAGGATTGATATTTGGCAGCAAAAGCATTTTTTGAGGAGGCTGATGAGGCACCACTACCAAATTGTTGTTTCCAACAATCCCGCTGCATGAGTTTGGTGCATAACTCCAAAAACTTTAGATCAACATTAGTGGAGTTAATGTTGAGTGTTTCTATGAAGTGCTCATAAGGTTTTGGTAGACTTTTCAGAGTGGTAACTACCATATCTTCTTCCTCCATGGTCCGACCAATGGCTTCGAGCTGATCTCGAATGTCTTTAATCTTGTTCAGATGTTCCTGTAAAGACATATGTTCTTCCATCATGATGGAGAACAACTGATTCTTGAGGAAAAAAGCTCTGCTCTTGTCGAATGTCTCATGCAATTCCTTCAAATGTTGCCAAATTTCGACAGTTGTCTTGCCGAAAGGAATCTGCAGTGACTGATAATCAGTCATAGAGAGTTTGAGGAGCATATTCGCCTCTCGATTTCGATCATCAAACTTATCTTGATCGGCACCAGCTGTACCTGGATGGAGCTCTTTGCTCAAAACGAGCTAGTCAAGATGCCTATATTCAAAAATGGTCAACATTCTCTGTTTCCAGATGTTATAATTGGTGCCATTAAAGTGTTGACTGCCTTCCAACATCAGATTGGTTAGAGAGGCCATCTGTACGTTTCCCAAGATACTGAAAACAACAAAGGAGTCTGACTCGGCTTTCAATGCAGATGCCAGCTGACTCGAAAAATCGAGGCACAGAAAACGATGCACGCAGAAAATTCTGATGACTGCCCAGTTCAGGTATCATAAAACCCACATCAAATCTGTACTTGGAAAAAAATTTCAACAAACGAAAAAAATACCTGGGCCAAAAAAAATTTCTCCGTATTGAGATAACATTGGTCTGTTCCATGTGCCTACTACACCTGTCTCAACATGTACAACAGGAATTGATCTTTCCACACTGCAAAACTAAGTTCAATGGAGAGAATACGCACGCAGCCACGATCCAAAACCTCAGCTCGATCGTTGTTACCAAAATGTCACGTCTGGTCAGCACCAGTCAGAACAAAAGTCGCAGCAGCGCAATACTAATCGCGATCGCTCAGGTGTAAATGATGCGGGGAAATCCAGACTGCTGTAAAATTTGATGATTCCCAACTGGAACCTGGGCGGATGGAAGCATGATAAAAGAAAAATCACGCGAAAGATACATGCGGATTTTTCAATTCCGCAAATGGAAAATCAGGAAAGGGCTGAGAAGATTAAAGCCATAGTTCTTGGCTCTGAGCAATCAAATATGGATAACATTTGTGCTCTTCACCACGGGATCGCCATCAATGACCAAAGAAATTGTGATGCCATGCGGAGAGGGAAACTGCGTCGGCCATAGTGACACACACTAGATTTCGAATTGCAAAAGGGCAAAACTCCGACCTTCGCGAGAAACTATAGCACAAAGAAAGATGTCTCACAGACTTACTCTCGACACTTTGATAATTCCGTGCGCAGTGTCTGTCACAGGAGGTAACGAACCGGGTAATGATAAAACCCCAAGCAAAGCCCGTCCTCAAATCAACGGGTGTCGATGTCCTGGGACCAACATTGCGGATATGAGGTAGCATATTCACTGCGAATTTTTCAAAGCTCGCCTGAGATTTTCTGAGTTCAAAGTCGCAGAATTTTCAAAAAACCACCAATTCGAATTTGGAACTGTGACTGTTCCAAACAGTAGTTCTACAGGCCCAAAAAAAGATTTGAAGCAGATCGAGACAAAGTACAATCTGGACTTGGCCTTCACGGCAAAGCGCTCCAGCGAAGAGTCGTCTGAGCCCAGCGCCGCACTCACCTCCTGCCACGAGCCACTCGATCACGTTCCTCCGACGTTTAGTGCAAAAAAAAAATTGAATTCAAACAACAATGAGGCAAGATGGGAGTAGTGGTTCGAGCCTGGCCAACACGAAGCACGAGGGCAGTATATTGAACCTCTAGGACAACACTAGAAACCCTCACGAGACCACAGGAGGGCAACTCAAATAGCGAGAAAGCAAATTTCGAAAAGAGGCATGAAATTTTTCAAACAAATGAAAATTATTTCGAAAAAATAAGCCTCGCTCTGATATCATAATCAATGAATGAATTGAATTTACATGAGCAAATGACGCTCAATAAGTAATACAGAGATATTTACAGAAGTAGAAACATCAAGTTTCTATTAGGAAATAGAAACAACCAGTTTCTTCTAAGAAACTGCTACAGAGATAAAAATAGAAACAGCTAATAAGAATGAGCATTAAACACTAAATAGCATTATTCTAATACAAGTTAGTAACATACAACATATTGAGTCTCATGATTCATCCATCTTAAAGTTTCAAACTTTCAAAATTCGATATATGACATTTATCATCAATGATCACAAAAGTTGTAACTTAAACTTGTAACCATTACCATTGCCAAGTAACCAAATGATAAAGACCTTGGTGCTCCTAATTAAATACAAGTTTCGTACCTTAGTACCCTAGGTGGTCTTGATTGTTAGGAGTCTCCCCCGCATAGAGGGCTTGGTGCTCTTGATTAAATACATGTTCCACACCCTAGTACATGAAAAAATCCAACGAAAAAATTGCAATCCCCCCAATCTTGAAATCCCGAAAAAATGATAAGTCTGTTGGATTTTGAGTGAGATCTAAAATTTCTACTTTCTGCATAGGAAATTCAATGAGGTCGAAACCACTCTCAAACATCCTGAGTCATTTCAAGGTAATGTTAAAAATTTAAGTAAAAGGATATTAAATTTAAGAATTTAACATTACCATGAACTTCGTATCAACACTAGGGCCAAATTATTGTTTCCAATCTTCAATAGCTCCCTCTATCACTCCTAAATTCACAGGGAGCGAAAAAAAATTAGGGAGCGAGCTTCGAGAGCAGGTTCCAGGGGTAGGTGGGGGGGAGGGGGGGGGCGCCCCCTGGCAACCATGATCTACACATCGGCCTCCTCTTATAATCTCCAGGTGGGAATCCAACGACCAAGATTAAAACATAATCGATGGCTCAGATCATATATGGATTGATCTGTGTGAGTTTCTAGAGAACTCTCACCTTTCTCAATTAATATTGATTAATTAACCCCTTTTGCTAAGTTTAGACTTAGGAAAAATTTTAAAATAGGCTAATAATCTAATTGAGACCCTTCTACATTGAATTTCCATAAACGATTTCTGGGTTACGGACAACTCCTGTCTTTTAGCCTCTCCGCAAAGTTTCAAGACTAGAACACCTTTGATGCTACAAAAACTAACACCACCTCCCTAGCACCACCCTACTTCCTTGAAAATGACAAAAAAAATCATATAATATTGTGGACTCTTGTCCCAGGGATAATGGTCCACTTACAATGATTTACAACAACTTTTTTTCGATTGACGAAACCCCAAGACCTAAAAACCCTTGTACCAACAACACAACCTAGGCCCTGAACTCTTGTTCCAACAACAGAGACTAAATTACTTCTACAATCCCTTGTACAATAGTGCAATCCCTTTACAAAATATACACAAGACTTTGAATTTACATACCACAATTTGTACAATTATTTGAATTGTTGCACAAATGCCTTTAATGTTGCAATTGTAAGAATGATGATGATACCTGACCAAGCCTTTAGTGTTGTGATGACTCTATAACTTTTGTAGACAACACAACAACAATTTGAAATAACTATTGTAGATGTAACTTCCCTGACTGCAAACCACTAAAACCCTTATCTAACCTGATCAACATAAACCTCTCACTGCTTGTAGAAGAAACTGCTCTTCCCTTACTGCTTCAAACTGATGTAAATGAAACTTTTTTGCCTTTACTACTATGGATATGATGAAGGTTCTTGACTTATATTGTTGTTAGTTTAACTCTGAAAAAGGCTCTTACTGCTATACATATATTGAAGATGAATGCCAAAGCTTTTGTAACAAATGAAACATTTCATCAAACAAACCTTCACTTATGCAATTTGGTGCCTTGGAGATAATAGTGAGGATTAGATGAGGCCTTGAATACTGCAATTGAATTGTTGCTTGAATGTTAATGAACGAAGTTCTTTACTTGGAATGAATGCAACAAGTGTTATTTTTTGTAGCATCGGATGTCTTCTAGCCGTGAAATTTTGTGGAGAGGCTAGAATACATGAGATCTATTGATTTGGGGTAGCATCGGATGCGCTTTAGCCATGAAAATTGGTGGAGAGGCTAAAGCACATGAGATCTCCAAGACCCAAAAATAGTTTGGGCAGATTCTACCAGTTTGGGAGATATTAAAATAATTAATAAATGGAGTTCCTAAGTCTAAACTTAGGAAATATAAAATATTAATGGGTATTAATATAAAATTGGGTTAGAAGGTTCCAAAAGACATGCATCAAGCCAAATCTAATCTTAGTTGTTGATTAGAGATGTAATCTCGATCGTTGAAGGACCAACATGAAAAGTATAAGAGAAGGCTTCAGGGTCAATTGGAGAACACACGAGAGTGATCAGTCATTCGATTTTCTAGAGCGGGGTTGGCTAAGAAAAGTCGAAACAGTGATCAGTTTGCAGCGAAGGGTAGTGAGTATTGGACAAAGAGGCAGAGATAGTGTCGAGAGACTAGCGCAGAGGTAGAGAGGCAGACACAGAAGCCAGAGCAGGCTATGCAGAGGCTAGCTGGGACAGCACAGAGGCTAGAGGGCCTGCGTCATCCACACAGAGGGCAGCAAGAGTGAAGCAGTGGGTCGTAGAGGCTGCACAGTGCCTCAAACGGCTGACGCAGAGGGTTCTGAGGCTGACGCATAGGCCAGGAGGGTTGACGCAGTGCTTCAGTTGTGTTTAAGAGGGTTTCGTGAGGCAGATTTTCTAAATATCTGCTTCTGAATAGAGAAGTATTACTGTCAGTTATTTTTCTCTATCGGGTCAACCAGTTTGGCCCCTAGTTGTACTCAAGGAAAGGCTGCATAATAAAATAACCCTCAAAATTGATGCACCAGTTTTCCCAAGTCGGGTTTTTTCGGGGACGAGTTGTCCAAAAATTACAGTGTCACTTGTGTGTTTGCTATTTCTTTCAGCGGTTGATCTGTAGATGGTTGAGACTGTATTGTGTTTATTTCGATATTTATATGTTTAAATAACTTGTTCATAATTAACAAGTAGGAGAAATAAACCAGAAGAATACAGATAAAATTTCGAACGGGTAATACTTAGAAATTTCAACAAGATCTCCAAAACTCGGAAATCGTTTCTGGAAATTCCGCCTAGAAATGACTTAATTAGAACATTAACCAGTTTTTAAATATTTCCTAACTCTAAACTTAGGGAATATGGTTAATTAATCAATATTAATTAAGTCAAGGCGAGAATCATCTAGAAACACATACGAATCGATCCAGAGTTGATCCTAGCCATTGATTAATTTTAATCTTAATCGTTGGTGCTCCAACTGAGGATTATAAGAGGAGGTCAATGTGGTGATGGAGAAAACACTTAAGCAGTTCAAAATCTGAGCAAATCGATCTCCAGAGTAGCAGCAGTCAGTTGCCAGACAAAGAGCTAGAGATCGAAGCAGTGGGAGAGGGGCATTCACAATGACGCTGGAGGAGAAATTCCAGATCCAGTGAGTGCATTTACAGAGAGGCAGAAGAGCCACAAAGAGGCTGATGTTGGGGCAGCGCAGCAACCTTTAAAGGCAAGATCGATTTGCTAAGAGGGAGACGTTTTCAGTGCCAAAGGTCGGGAAGGGAGTCCCAGAGTGCCGAAGAAGCACCTTTCCAGTCAGCAGAAGGCAAAATGACTTCATCAAAGATCAGTCTAAAGCTAGACATCCAACAGGCTACGCAAAGTAGCGCAAAGGCTGATGCAGAGGGTTAGAGGGTCGAATTTATTAAGGCAACTTGTGTTGGGAGTTTGCCTTTGGGATGAGGAAAATTCCTCACTATATTTTTGCCAGTGTTTTTCTTTGTAGGATTGCCAGATTTCGACATCCAGTTGTACTCAGAATTTCTCACTACTGCATAATAATAAAACCCTCAGCAGCTGCACCGGTTTTCCCAAGTTGGGTTTTCTGGGGACTTTTGTCCAAAAACAATTATGTTAATTTTATGTGTCAAAATTCATTTCCTTCGTTTTTCTGAGCTCTTCTATTGATCAACTGCACTTTGATACCATGCGAAAATTACAAACTGGAATCCTATTGCAGCAACTGATATTATTTCTCCTAATTGTTAATTAATTAATAATTTATTTGCTACAACAAATATCAAAATAAATACACTGCAACCTTCACAAATAAAATACTATGGAAAAATAATGCGCTGGAAACTGAGAAATGCCAGCACATACACATAAAATTAACACAATTGTTTTTGGACAAATGTCCCCAGAAAAACCCAACTTTGGAAAACCAATGCAGCAGCTGAGAGTTTTATTATTATGCAGCAGTGAGAAATTATGACTACAACTGGATGTCGAAATCTGGCAATCTTATAGAGAAAAATATTGGTAAAAATGTAGTGAGGAATTTTCCTCACCCCACAGGCAAACTCCCGACATGAGTTGCCTTCAGAAATTCAGCCCTCTAACCCTCTACGTAGCTTGTTGGACGTGTAGCCTCAAACTGGTCTCTGATGAAGTCGTTATGCCTTTTGCTGACTAGAAAGATACTTCTCCGACACTTTGGGATTCCTTCCCGGCCTCTAGAATTGAAAACGTCCCTCCCTCTCAGCAAATCGATCTTGCCCCTAGAAGTTGTTGCACTGTCCCAGCATCAGCCTCTCTGTGGCTCTTCTGCCTCTGCAAATGCACTCGCTGGATCTAGAATGCTTCCTCCAGCCTCATTGTCTCTGCCCCTCTCACACTGCTTCAATCTCTAGCTCTCTCTCTGGCAACTGACAGTTGCTACTATGGAGATCGATCTACTCAGAAATCGAATTGCTCAAGTGTTTTCTCCATCATGACATCAACCTCCTCTTATAATCCTTTGTTGGAGCACCAACAACCAAGATTAAAACTTAATCAAGGGCTAGGATCATCTGTGGATTGATCTGTGTGTGTTTCTAGATGATTCTCGGTTTCCAGCGCATTATTTTTCCGCGGTATTTTATTTGTGAAGGTTGGAGTGTATTTATTTCGATATTTGTCATAGCAGATAAATTGTTAATTAATTAACAATTAGGAGAAATAATATCAATTGCTACAATAGTATTCCAGTTTGGGATTTTCACAAGAAGTCTGCTT
The DNA here is from genome assembly GCA_000404065.3 of Pinus taeda. Classification (NCBI taxonomy): domain Eukaryota; kingdom Viridiplantae; phylum Streptophyta; class Pinopsida; order Pinales; family Pinaceae; genus Pinus; species Pinus taeda. The sequence goes on from APFE030968607.1 coordinate 42,513, forward strand.
GTAACAAGTATATATATATATATAGATAATTCTTGAGAGATGCCAAACTTTTGTATACCACTGTCGTGAGATGTTCCTTTGTTTGAACTTTGATCAGACTTGATGTTTAGAATTTTCGATATTTTTGCAAACCAAATCCAAGGATAAAGAGATGACTTTTCACTTGATTTGCTTCACAAATAAATTCCCTGAAAGTTGCTACAGGTCTGCACAAGGAAGAGGTTCTGAACTGTTTTTGCAAAGGTGTTGTTCAACAAGTCTACAGGAGAAGGCCGAAAAGTTTCTTGAACAATACTTTGCTGTTTCAGAGAAAGGTGCTCCAATGAGGGCTGAGTTTCAGAGAACAAGTCATCACAGTTTTGATCCTTGAAGCCTCAATTGTACCATAAATGCATTCTGTGATGCTCTAAAGAAAGGCGCATACATGCATTGTGTGATGCTCTAAAGAAAGATTGAGGTCCCAAACAACAATTCCATATATATATATACTCTCAGAACCTAACTGTGAAGATTTGTGACCTAAAGAGTGACAGTATGAAGGCAGCAGAAACAGATGTGTCATTTTATCACTTTCAAGCCCTAACCACAGGTCTAAAATTTACAATTTGATTCCCTAGAGAGCCATCCCTCTGCTGGTCTGCTTCATTAGGCCTTGTATTCGGTGGGAGATCTACAATCCTTTGCTGCAAGAGAGAACTGTCCAACGAATCCAAAAATAGCCATGTGCAAAACAAGAAATTCCCAAACTTGAATCAAAATCAAACTGAACCGTCTCTTCTGATCTTGCGTTGTCTCCTCAAGGGCCAAAAAAATTTCAGCGCTTAGGCTCAAGATAATCGTTGAATTCATACCTTTGGAGATGAGTGCGGCTTCTTTTTTATAAACTTAGGAGGGGCTCCATGATAGGTCAACTGAATAGCTATTTTGGAGGAAGAACACTTTTTGCACTTGAAGTTTTTTTTTTTTTAATGTCCTGAAGCTTAAGTAATGGAGTCATTAGCCTTTGGGTACAAGGATTAATGTTTATGGAAAAAATCCTTTTTATGAGATTATGATCCAAGAATAATTATTTAGACAATATTTGACCAAGACTTTTGGTGAAAGTCCCACGTCCATAATTAGACCAATGATAGGATGTCATATCAACATATTTTGGGGATTTGTTCCACCAACTGAGATCTTCAACTTTAAACATGTATTTCTCAAACTATGAAGAACTGTGTGATGTGCCACATACCACCACAAACATCTCGACAAGGAGAATCCATCAACACCAAAAACCATGAACTGCAATGTCATGTAGGTCGACAAAAGGCGGGGCATCTCTGGTGTTGCTTGGGTTGACATCAATGACAACCACCGATCAACACTTTTTTTTATAGACATTCTTATAATTGAACAAGTATAACCCTTGCTGGAGCACACTCGTTACTTTTGGAGGGAACAAATATTCAAAATAACATTTAAATATATTCTCCAAGTGGCTTGCTTAAATGATTTTGTTACATAATTAATAATATTTCTTTACTTTTTTCTTTTTTTTCCTTTTGACCAATATGAATTCTTCTTAGGAGCAGTTGGGCTTTTCTTAGGGCTTTAGGGTTTCCCTTTGGGAAAATTCATCCCGATGCTGCCCAAATTTCAACAGTCCTTAAGATGATGAGGCCTTCAATGTAGTAGCCTTCTTTTCTTCACTAAGAACTTGATCCTTCTTCCTTGAGCCTTTCCTTGTGTCCTTGGCAAATGATTTCTTTTAACAAGCAACCTCCTCTTATGTCAACAAGATGATCTGCAAGTTGCCTTCTCTTCACCTTGGCTCTAATACAATGTTGGAGAATCTAATATGGCAGCTATTTAAACAATTCCCCTTTCCTTAATAATTGCTTGTGAACATTAGTTAGTTTCTTATTGTTCTTTATTAGATTCTTTTCATCAAACAATTATCAAGACCATAAACCATGAAGATCATAAAAGACAATGGACAGAAAATATAGGCTTCAAGCTAGGGCAAAAACCCTCCAAGGGGAAAACCCAGAAAGAACTTTCTTCTCTTCTTATAGAATCAATTCAAATGAGAAATCCAAGACCCAAACTTCAAGACCAATATGTCCTCCAAGCACCAAGTCAGCCCTCCAAAAATCTCTTTCAAACAAGTCAAAGATCAACCAAGTCAACAAAAGTCAAACCTCCTCCAAACTGCTCCCAATCACAGCTTCAGCCCTCTACCTCAGGTCTGAAATTCGGACCTGAAACTTCGGACCCCTGCAGACTGCAGGAACCCTAGTTTTCTTGCACATGTGAGCAGAAATGCGTACAAAAGTCAAATTTTCAGTTTCTTCTTGAGATTCTTCCTTTTACTTGACCTTCGCTTTTCTTCTTCTTGCTTCTTGTTGCAGAAAGAACTCTATTGTATGTGTGCTGATGAGGTTGAAGTTCCTTCTGTATATATGCTTCTCATGAGACTGAATTAGGCCTCTTATAGGCCGACTTGCTCTGGCAGACCCGACTCGGTCTTGGAGGTTACAAATGACTTTTTAGACACAAAAATAATTTCTCTTTCTTGTTACAAATTGCCCAAATGGGTCTTATACATATGACAAAGACTCTTTGGACTCAATAAACCCTAGGAGTATGAATAACATGCTTAACCTACTAACAAATCAATTTGAGCATGAAACCCATGCTTAAAATAATAATTCTTTTTCTCTTTTTACAAATATATACAATGTCATAAGTATAAGGGAAATTATGAAGACTGAATCTAGTTACATTCTCCAACAATCCAAACCTTAACTTATACCAGCTTCATTCTTGATCTAGGCATATCATATTTGAACCCTAATATAGAGCATCTAGGCCATCCAGGGCCCTGCTACTACTCATTCATCACCTTGAGCCATAGCATTAAATTACCCTTTAGGTGATCTATGGCAGCCTCCCTTGTGGTTAATTACCATTGAAGAGCAAGAAAAAGGTTGTTGAGGTGACAGTGGCAACCCTTTCTCTTGTTGCCATAAGGTCTGACCCCACTAAGTCAGGCTTGCTAGATTTTGCAGCAACAATTACTAACCCTAATCTCCTAAGTGATGGTGGCTAGGATTAAATCCTAACCTCACTTGAAATCAACAAAAGAGATTAGATCTACCCCCAAGGGTGCAGCTCGATTGGTGATTGTTGTGATATGAAGTTGTTGTGAAATTTTGAGGTTAGGGGTTTGAGGTACGCATGATTTAATGGGTGGGCTGTGCATGGGGGCGCATATGGGTTCACCTAAAGGTTATAGTGGTTGCAATCAAAATCGTCCACGTGTCATGCAAGTACGAGCTCAACCCAGTTGTCGATTGCTCTAGATACAATAAAAAAATGATAGAGATTAGATCTAATTCACTGAAGTGAATAACTCACTTTTCTTTAGAAAACCTTATCCCAATAGTCAACATTAATTAATTAATGAATGTGCTTTTCCTAAGTTAGACTTAGGGAAGAATCATAAAAGTACCATAATCAATTAAGCAGGTACCTAGAGAGGCTTGGGACAATTTATGCATGATTGACACCTAGCCTATGCAGAAGTACTTGTCCGAGCTATAATCATCAACGACTTGACATATAGAAAAATACAAAAAAATATAGATTTTCAGGAAAAAATTGAACTGAATTTAGACTAGACATGAAAGATAACATCAATACACTGAATATAATGCAAAAATAAACTATCCAAGTATACCATATGATCATATCAGCATTCCCTAAAATAGCCATGGAGGATGGCATGAAGTTATAAACCAAAATGGGCAAAGTTGAATCTATCCAACGCCAAGAGCCAAATCCTTTGAAGATAATGGTTCTTGGACCTCTTGGCCTTGCCCAGCAATCCACTTAGAGGTTGCAACAATGTCATCCAAGTCAATGGCAATAAAGCAATGCCCTCCGAATATGCAAAACGAGTTACAACATAGGATTGACCTAGAAAACCTAGCTGACCCTTTCCAGCATTTACTAGATCAACCCTCATGATTCGTCTAACTCATTCTAGACAAAATGGATATAGTCTAGTCAGAGCAACTCTACTTAGGGGAACAATCTAGTCAATCTAGTAACTATGGCATGCACAAACCACATTAGCATCTTCAATTTACTATATAATTGAAATAAACAAAAATACAATAATATAAAATATAAAGTGCACATTAATGTAATTATAAAAGCAAGTCCAAGTCAGCATCTCCTAAAAAGTCAAAACATTTTACAGGACTTATCTTTTGACATTCTAGTTATATTATTGATATGGCCCTGTTAAGTCATATCCATTGATTAATTTCAAATATAGTTTATTTATACTACTTTTTGCAAATCTAAGTCCACGGGTCTACGATACCCTCTCTCACTGTGTGTCTGACTATTTGAAGATATTGAATATGAAGGAAGCAATCATTTTTTCCTTCGAAATGTTGCAAAAAAATGGAGAATGTTGAGATTAAGACTATTCAAATATGGCTGCCTAATATGTGATTTAAAGAGATTTGTAAGTAACTGTATTTCCTATGTGCTTGTTAAGGGTTACATTCCTCGTCAAAATAACACTAATTGTTTATGTTTAAATAAGCAAATTAACAGCTGCATCAAGCCCTTCCTGCCATAAACTTTTGTCTACATTCTGAGATCATTTTAATAAATTTATAAACAGTCTAATCACTTACAATAAAATGCATTTCACTTTGATGTTTGTTAAGACAAACTATACCTGTGTGACTACATCTGCAAGAGACTAAAATAGCATATTGACTTGCCTCCTGCTGATCACCCTCCAAAATGTCCCTTTTCCCATCAATCTTTTTTGGAAATGTGTTCCCAGTTAATGCTGAGTTACCAAGAGCCTGTGAGTTGCATCCTTCTTTCGCAGAAGAAGAGTTTCTGTCCTTAGTAGTACATGAACTTTTCCACATCGAAGTTGTTGGTTTTAGAATCAAAGAATGTTGTTCTCCTTTCCTACTCAAACACATGCAAAGTAGGAGAATGGCACATTATTGACTATAACTCACACACAAACTTTATATAATGATAGCTCCCCAATTGAGAAAAATATTTAAAAGAACGTAAAATAACTTAGATATGAGCTTAGAAGATACATTATAAGATTCAAGCATCAAATGGCACACCTGACAAACAGTTCTTCAAAAAAATTCCTAGTATGAGGAACACTAATAATGCAGATCTTCATTATTATAAAGGAAATGACGCACAACACAAAAATGCATGGGTAAGGATAAAGAGCCTAAGAGGAGACCAAAAACTTGGATAATCTTCAATTAAAAAATGAATATAATTTGTAGCTTCGATAGTAATATATTAACAGAGTAACAATGAAATGGTATTTTCAAAATCTAACACCAAAAAATTCTCGCTGCATTTTGATCCCACATTTTGTCAAGCTATCCACGTAGGAGAGCTCTCGCATGCCACATGTCTGATCTATTTCACTATTATCAGGAGGACGTTTTGGTGGTTGGTTGAGGTGGTTACCTTAGCTGTTGAGTTTGTTCACTTGGTTTGATGAGGTTGTCAATCACCTTGACTAAAAATGCCTCTCATTATAAACTTGACTAAAAGCTTGTGGAGTAAACTCTCTATCACTTTTTGGTTCATTATATGGATGATTAATTGCAGTGCCTTCTAGGAGAATTTCTCTATGCGGATGCTTTTCAAATGGACGGGCGTTCAATGGATCAATGGCCTTGCTTGTTGATTGAATTAGTAAGTGGTTCTTGTTGCTGCACAAATTAGTAGGCATTGTAAATAGGCAAGAGCTAGAGGGCACAACAAAACTTGGGACAAAGGCCCACTGTCACCACATCCTAAGTCCCCTACTCTTCTCGGATTTTCACCGTCGGGAGGAGTCCCAGTATGTCTCACTTTTGATAGATATGTATCTATGGTACGTTTGAAGTGACGGAAGGTAGCTCATTCAATGGAAAGGTTCAATAAAACTGCAAGCTTTGGGAGAAGCTATTAAGGCTTTCCACGCAAAACCCCTTTGAAAGATGGCTCCACAAGACCTAGGGTTGGAATATATAACGAGATATGAGCACATCCAAGGTCAAGGTAGACAAAGGAAAAGGAAATTAATGATTTACTCCAACGAGTACCAAAGTAAATGCCTTAAAAGAAATCGCCAAGTTGAAGGATTAGCTTCTAGGATTTCCTCTTGGTGTGATGGCTAGGGCATCAAATTTTCGGAGATTCCCACATGGGAAATTCACCAAAACTTGAGGATCACTAAAGGAGACACTAAGGAATAATTATATCCAAACGAAAATTGAAATGTCCTCCTCCAATGGATTTCGCACCAAGCCTTAGAGAGGCCTCCTTATCCTTAAAGGGGCAAGGAAAATAAGGTGAAAGGACAAGTGATTTTCAAGTTTAAGGTGATCACCAAGGATTTAAGACCAATGCCTAACAATAGTGAGAACTGGAGTAAAAGATAATCTCGATATGGCAACTCGCTCTTCAAGGAGACCTAGAAGTAACTTCGCTACCCTTAACGGAAGCAACTACATGGCACATCTAGATATTTATACTTCAATGACAATTGTTAATGGAGTTTCAAGGATACATATGCAACAAATCCCCTAGGGTTGGAATATAGAACGAGATACGAGCACATCCAAGGTCAAGGTAGACAAAGGAAAAGGAAATTAATGATTTACTCCAACGAGTACCAAAGTAAATGCCTTAAAAGAAATCGCCAAGTTGAAGGATTAGCTTCTAGGGTTTCCTCTTGGTGTGATGGCTAAGGCATCAAATTTTCAGAGATTCCCACATGGGAAATTCACCAAAACTTGAGAATCACTAAAGGAGACACTAAGGAAGAGTTCTATCCAAACAAAAATCGAAACGTCCTCCTCCAATGGATTTTGCACCAAGCCCTAGAGAGGCCTCCTTATCCTTAAAGGGGCAAGGAAAATAAGGTGAAAGGACAGGTGATTTTCAAGTTTAAGTTGATCACCAAGGATTTAAGACCAATGCCTAACAATAGGGAGAACTGAAGTCAAAGATGATCTCAATATGACAACTCGCTCTTCAAGGAGACCTAGAAGCAGCTTTGCTACCCTTAATGGAAGCAGCTACATGGCACAACTAGATATTTATACTTCGATGACAATTGTTAATGGAGTTTCAAGGATAAATATGCAACAAATCCCTTAGGAATATTCATTCATTCACTATCTATGACTAATACAAGCAAAATTTCCCAATCGTTACAATTTTTAGACAATATTTCATCAATTATGGCACATTAATAACCATGAGACAATATTCCATCCGTTTGACATTAATCAAATCATAAATACAACATTAAATAGCACTTACAAAATAATGACCTAAGGGATTTGTTGCATATGTTAATGGATTTTCAAGGATACATATGCAACAAATCCCTTAGGAATATTCACTCATTCACTATCTATGACTAATACAAGCAAAATTTCCCAATCGTTACAATTTTTAGACAATATTTCATCAATTAGGGCACATTAATAAGCATGAGACAATATTCCATCCATTTGACATTAATCAAATCATAAATACAACATTAAATAGCACTTACAAGATAATGAAGAACATATCCATCCATTACAACACCAAAAAGAAGCTCCAAGAGAGATAACGAAATTATCCAAACATCAAAATTCATCCACAACATCCAAATTCGTCTAAAAATTGCAGGTCTGAAAATCTCAAGAGGTATCGAAAAGCCCAAGTGTGATGATAAGAAGAGACTAGGTCTCTCTTATTTATACAAGGGTTATGAGTTGAAATTATGAAAGACAAAGCCCCTTTTTGTGCCTAATGTGCTAAGTGACTCACCCATGCTTACAAGACAACCATGATAGCTCAAAAAATTAAATCGAATTTCCCTCTTAAGCCCACACAAGGCTGACATCATGCATGCATGGAGACCTAGAGGGGCAGCGTTGAGGCCTCATGTGCTAAAATTGTGAGACAGGGACTCAAACATCATGCAAAAGATGGGGATGCTCTTCATATGCTGCAAAACATCACCAAACCCCCATTTGGGCTTTGTGGGATCCAAATGGGTCTCATCGGTCTCCAAGTGGTTCAAGATCAAGTCGATGCTCCATCAATGAGGGTTAGAAGATGACACATGCCCTCCCATGTGTCCCTATGAAAGACATAACCTCCTCTGGGCACATGCCCTCCCATGTCTCCCTATGAAAGCCATAACCTCCTTTGGGCACATGCCCTCCCATGTCTCCCTATGAAAGACATAACCTCCTTTAGGCCTTGGATCAACTGCCAAGTGTCGGGTGCAATGTGCAACTGGCTAGGCCAATGTGGTCCAAGTGCATCATCATCTCTGAATAACTGGGGCATGAGCAAGCAAATGGTGGTGCTGAAGAAGCCCATGGTGTGGCGATCAATGCTTTGCATGGATGGAGGCCCATCGCTCTCACCCTACGAATGCCATTGTGATCCTCTGGAGGGCTTGGATCCCAAATAGGGAGGCCAAGTCCAAGATGAAAACCCACCTGCAATCTTGTATAAGATCCAATGTGTCTCGTCACCTTCCAATACAATGATTCATTAGTGCAATTGAATAAATAAGCTTGCTAATCAAGGGTAGAAGTGGACACTTCATAGTGGGTTTCCCTTCCAAATTTGGAGCTTTGAACACCTATTGTTGTTACCTTTCTAGGTAGGAGAGGTTAATGAAGGACCCTATTAGGTGGTTTCAACCTCTAAGGCAAGGTTACGGGGGCGCAGCTCGCCCCCTCGAACCCACTCCCAAACCGCGCTCCCATTGGGAGCGACCAGGGAGCGCACTCCCGAAATCGCTCCCATTAGAGGTTGAAACCACCTAATAGGGTCCTTCATTAACCTCTCCTAAATTTTCGTTCCCTAGCCTTTTTTGCAATTTTTTTTGTAGTAACATTCCAAATGCAATTTTTTTTAAAGAAATAAATATTTTTTTAGTGGGGCAGCCTAATTATCAAGCCTATGCCCCTAGTATTGATACGCAATTCATGGTAATGTTAAATTCTTAAAGTAAAAGTGACATTGCCATTTACTTAAAATTTTAACTTTACCATGAAATGACTCAGGATGTTTGAGAGTGGTTTCCACCTCATTGGATTTCATATGGAGAAAGTAGAATTTTAAATCTCATTCAAAATCTAGCAGACTTATCAATTTTTGTCATGATATCAGGGTATGGAACCCGTATTTAATGAAGAGCACCAATCCCTCTATGTACCTTGATGTTAGCGACATTGGTTGTCGAACTCCTCTATCATGACCCTAATAAAAATGTAACCATCACTCGAACAAAATCTTGATTTGACATGCTATGTTTTTTCTATCTTATGTTAATAAGAGTGATATTAATGACAAAGATCTTCATTTTCCAACAAGACTAAAAAATTAGACATTTCTCGCGGCAACAAGAGACCTAAGCATTAGCAATAGATAATAGATTTACTTGTCTTTTCTAGTTTCTAGTAGTTTGTATGACTCTTTCATATTTATTATGATATTTTTTGTAAACAATATATGACAATTTGAGTTTGAAGTTTGAAGTTGGCAATTATAACTCATTGGTAATGAATTATGAATATGATGCTTCATGAAAGTTGAAAGTTGTTTCATTTCATTTCATTTTATAACATTTCATTTCATGTTAGATATTATTTGTTGTAATGGTTACACTTAGCTTACAAGTACAACTTTGGTGATCAATAATGATAAAAGTTATATATTGAATTTTGAAAGCTTGAAACTTTAAGATTGATGAATCATGATTCATGAGACTCAATATGTTGTATGTTACTACCTTGTGGACATGGTTGATGAAGATTATAACTTCTAAATGATTGTTGTTATATTGTTCAATCTATGTTTTTTATATCTAATTCATCATTATACATGTTTTTGTTGACATAACTCGCATCAAAATATAAAATATATATATATATATTCATATAAAAAACGCTCCGAGATTCGCTCCCAAACCGGGAGCTTTTGAAAATGTCACTCCTGCTCCCGTTTTCGCTCCCGCTCCCCGTTTTCAAGTGGCAAGTGTCATGCGAAATAATGATGGAATGGAGTGGGGACAACGGCAAGGCTCCAAGCCACATGTCGTGATACAAGGGTACCTATGAAGAGGAAAGCCCACACCTTGGGTATATGAATGTAGGAGGGACAAATCGTGGTTCATGAGTTACCCCAGCCTTTGTTTTTCCACCTTTCTTCATTGCCTTTCGCCTTTTATTGATTTTTCTTTATTTTAGTGCTCGAGACTCAAGGGGATGAGAGCATGGTGTGTAAGATATAGCAGTGATTACCCCCCTTAAGGTAGGGCAGTTCATCGCCCACCAGGGATTGGGACATTCATGGGTTCCTTAATGATGCAAGGGGCACTCATAGGGGCTCCGGAAACCAGGGTGACGACCATAATGTAAGGGGTAGAACTCATGCTTGGCTTTTGCGCACATGCTAAATTTTATTGTCCCGACCAATTTTTGCATTTTCTGGTACATTTTTTGTTGTACATCGCCATAATATGCTTTTATCTTTCTTTTTAGCTACGTCAACCTCTGGGGCATCGTTCCCAGCCTGACCCAAGGTGTGGACAAGGGGAAGGGGAGGCTAACACCTTGTGGACCCTGTTAGTGTCGGTATTTTCATCCCTCCATCAATGATCAAAACTCTCTTTTGCATGCATTTTAGATGTCTCATCCGATCAGTTGCATTCCATTAGGTCATGGATCATCTGATAGTAGTGATTTTTTGTCAATTTCCTTCATGATTTTCATCTGTTGGCCTATTTGCGCACGTACAGATCATTTGTTGTCATTTTTATTTCATTTCATTTGCAGAAGTCATTTTAGGGTTTTCAAGTCTCATTAGGTCTAGGGTTTACCACCATGATCTTCAAAAGCTCAATAACAGGCCAGTAGTCACATGAGGATGTTTAAAAAGTTTACTAAATCACAAATTTTACTCATGATTTGCTCCATAAAGGGTTTTTACCTCAAAACTCTGTTTTGAGGTGAAAACAGGGTTTCTCCATTTCATGTACAAATTTTATGTAATTTTAAGTGTCTTCTATATGTAATAAGTATCTACAAGCTGCTCCTGGTCACCCGGTGATATTGCCAAGCACCTGCCGCTACAAAAATCAAGTCATCTTGAGCACCAATCCGCCTGCAAAAGCAAAAGAGAACAAACCCTAATTTCCTCTCCCACTGAGCTAGGGTTGGCTATGGGATCCGAGATATCCGAGCAGAGGAGGCGTAAGGGATATCAAAAGGTATGAGGCCATTTCATATCATCGAACATCAGATCTCCATCATTTGTCGAGAAGTCACTCCAAGGAACAAGCCATTCATCAGACAAAAGGGATCATTTTTCTTCAAATTGTGTTTCTGAGCAAGAAAAGATGAATTTGGAAAAAGTGAGAGAGGTTTTTGTCCTTCAATGACCCAAGAAGAAAAGCCTCTTTCAGTTTTTACACAGCTATCATTGTTTCAGAGAAATATCAAAAATATAGTTTCCTCAGGAGGGTTGCTGCACCTCTGGAGTGGCCTTGGGAAAATCAAAATTTCTCCTAGCCTGGTTGACCAAATGACTTGCTTGATGAGTGAAATGACAACTAGACACAAAGAGCTTTCCAATGAGCTATCATGAGTTCAATTTGGAGTTGAGGAAGACCTTCAAAAGTTAACTGCAACAGTACTCTGCCTTTAGGCAGCCTCATTTTGCACATTTTGACCAGTCTTGGGAGATTTGACTTTTGATAGGGCAAATGAACTCCAAGTTGAAAAATTCAAGTTGTGTTGGAAAGTAGACTCAATAAGCTTTCCAACGAGCTTTCGTGCACCCAATTTGGACACAGAGAAGGCTCTCAAAACTGGTTTGCAAAAAAGCGCTACGCACAGAATTGGCGCTCCGCACTTTCTCTTTGTCTTACCTGCAGTCCCGCATCTTAATGGTCATGTCTCCAGTGCACCTGACCGCACCTTCCATGTGTTAAAGATGCAAACCCTTGTAAAAGTTAAAGAGGCGCTATGCACCTGGGTAGTGGCATGGCGCACCAGTCCTCCAAGCATAATTTCACTCAAATCGACTTGCCCAAGCTCAAAAATCTTGCAAACTTCATTTCACAAGTAAGTGAAACATTCCACTTTGCCATTGCAAGGGTTTTAGTCCTCATTGATGGTGTGTAAATAGGTGAAAGATAAAACCCTAGTTTGTTGCACAGTTGCTCTATAAAAATTGCCTAGGGTTTGCAATTTGGTCTTTCTTGCTGTTTACCCCCCTGCATCATCTCACATTCCTCACACTGAGATTTCCCTCATTTCATTTCCCTTCCCTCTCTCATTCACACTCATCCTACCTCCTTTATCCCCAAAACCCTAAAACCCTAGCTCTATACCCTACTCCCAAACCCTAACTCCCAGATCCTACTCTTTCACTACTCCTACTTCCCTATCAAACCCTTATCCTACATTCTAAAACCCTATTCACTCCCCTCATTCCCCTCCTTCCCTAAAACCTCCACTACCTCCACTCCCATAAACCTCACTCATCTTATCTTTTAAAATCTCTTCATACTCTTCTTGTCCCCACCTCATCCCTTCATTCCTCATCAGCTACTACATCATTAAAACCTCTGGAGAGGGACATCAGATATTTTCATCAGTGCCTCAGGAGGAAAGAGGATCTTTAGGATAGCAGGAGGTCAAAGAGACTGAGACCTTGAACAAGAAAACAAGCAACTTACCAACAAACAAGACCTCATAGAGCTACAAACCATAAGGGAAAACAAGCAAGTAGCAAAAAGAAGAAAGTCAAATTGACATCGCTAGAACAAGAGATTGAAGCTGATCGTGAATCTTGGCTAGAAAGGACAAATATGCACTTGGAGAAGTTGGTGGAGAAGGCCAACAAAGAGAGAAAGATGTTGAGGCACATGGCCTATCACTATTTGGCGAGAAATGAAATTTGCAAAGCAAGAATAAGGACCTTGAAGGCCAAATTGAGGAGAACTTTGAGGAGGAAGAAAGAGCTCCAGAGCTTGGCTGAGGCTTCCTTAGCCCAACATAGCACTTGATGCAGGTCACTCAGTGCAAATTTCAAGAAATTTGGGAAACTTTTTGCAAATTTTGAATTTTTGGCCCAAAAAACAGGGTTTTCTGCCTGGTGCGCCGCGCCACCTGGCGCGCGCTTTTGCTAGGGACCTCCTTTGGAGGAAAACTCAGCGTTTTTGGATTCTTCAGGCAAAAAAAATAAATGATGGCCGAGAAAATTTTGTCAAGTTTTGAACTTCCAAAAGGGTCAAAAACACCTCAAAAATGCCCTTTCTGCCCCCTTTTCGGCCAGACAGGAAGCAATGTTGGGAGAACTCATTTTTGGAGGGGCAAATGGACACCAAATTCAGAAATTCCACCTGTTGTAGAAAGTAGACAGACAGACCTTTCCAACAAGCCCACTTGGAGCAAATTTGGTGCACGGGAAGGCCTCCAAAATCAACTGCAAAAAAACGCGGCACACAAGGACAGAGGCGCAGCGCACAGAATGGATAATTGACTTTTTTGCCTAAAAAACTCTGTTTTTCACCTAGTTTTTTCTCAGTTTGACTTTTCTCTCTCTCATAATCAAACTCATGATGTAATTTGATGTAACTTGATGGATTTTGATATAAATATGCTAAAATTTCATTCAGGGAGGTAGATACATCATAAAAAAAGGTAGTTTGAAACTAAATGAATCAGTTTCCAAGGTTTTAGAGGCAAGCTGTTCCACTGCCTACTTTTCAGTTCTTAGTTTAGATCTTGTTGAAACAGCTCCTAAACTCATGAATTCGACCCCTAAAGCCTAGCATGAGTTGTTTGTTGCCTATATCTAGTAGTTTTTCAGTCATTGGTAAAGGTTGTGAATGCTTTGAGCATTATTGTACATTCATCTCTGTAGTTTGGCAAAGGAATAGACCAGGGTTTGCAGCACTTTGTGGGATTCTTGTGGCAACTTGATTTGGTATTGTTTCTCCTTCTGTAATTGCAAGTTTACATGTGTTTATGTATGCCATCATCTCTCTTTGTTCGTCTTAACTAAATGAAACAAGGATAAAGGTAGAATTCATTGATGTTGCAGTGCTCTACCTAGGGTTTGTTTAGTTATTTATGTTTTTAGCTGTTTGAAAAGGATCCCTAAGACTTTCATGCCCTCTCCAACTCCTCACCAGTCTTAAGACCCTCCATCTCACTTATTTCAAAGTACTAAACCATTTGCCTACCTCACCCCATAAAGATCTTTGCAAGACTGTGTCCATTCCCCGAACCCAAATCTGCCTTTCACATTTGAGCCAGCAAACCAACATCAAATTCAATCAAACTTTTCTAAGCATATACCTAGCCTAAAATTAGTTTTTATATCAGTGATCTCAAGCCTTCCTTGATATATTTTCATTGAGATTGACAAGGAGAAAGCCCTCTCTCGACTTGGTAGGGCTAGCTACCAGGCTAAGTGTGGTTTGATGTTACCCTAGACCTGCCTTTCTCAGCCTGAGGTAGATTTAAGCCCTAACAAATCCAATGGACAAATGTGGACCTGGATAGGGAAAATGAATAAAGGGCTTGTAATGAGTAGAGGGGAGTGGGATAAATGGTATTGGGAAGTGGGAATACGTAACCAAAATCAAAGTTTCCCATGTAGTCCCACTCTTAAAGCTAATAGCCAATAAAGGAGATCCCACGAGACTAGGATGCACGATTAACACCCCCAGTTGAGGTAAGAGAACAAGATACAATTGAAGCACTGCCTTCTTCCAAGTCACCCAATAATCCATGCCCAAGTGTGCCGAAGAAAAACAAGCATAAACACCCAAGTACCTAATGAAAAATCATACCTTCGGGATTGGATGGCCCACCTTCAAACATATGATCATGACAAATGAGCGAGGGTACAAAATAGCTAGCTCAGGTGGTGGAGAAGGGTACCACATCATAGCTATCAGGTGGCTGCAAGGGGTTGTTGGTTGTCGGCTAAAGGCAAATCTAGGAGATAAATTCTCCTATAGGGGTCACCCACTGGCAGTGGGTAACAATTCTGTTAAACCTTTGAGGTAATTTATTTTGAAATATATTAAGAGGGGTGTTGCTTCTCTAATGTCGGTGTTGTGCCCTCCTCTCATTTCTTGATAGGTCCCTTCTCAAGAGTATTGGAAGATTTCTAGTGAAGGAAAGGATAACCTCCCAGGTAAAGTATGGGAACAAGAATACAACCTAGAGTGGCCAATCATCCAACTCAACTAGTGATCCACATTAGAATGCCCTTAACATAAAATCAAAGCACATTATTACGAAAATGATTAATGTACCTTTGATAGATGACCCACCTTCCGTTAAGAAGTATGCTAGATGAGGGAGAGCACTGACCAAAGCATAAGTGGAAAACTCTAAAGTTCCTATTTGTGGATCATCATAGCATTGCTCGTTGATTGGTTGGCCAAAGAAGAGAGAAAAATTCTCCTAGAGGTTACCCACTTTGGTGGGTAACAAGTATCACTTCCACATTCCACGGTTCTATTTTTCCAGAGGCTCAATTTTACGATTTTGATGTTTATATTTTCTAGAAAGGGCCACTACTATTTTTACCACTCCTATTTTTACACAATTACATGATGCTTACAAGATGATGATTGGTCGAAGAGAAGATGACATGAGTTAATTTTATGTGTGTGTGCTAGTATTTCTTAGTTTCCAACGATATTATTTTTCGCAGTTTTATTTGTGAAAATTGCAGTGTGATTTATTTAGTATTTGTCGTAGCAAATAAATTGTTAAATTAATTAAACTTAGAAGAATAATTGAATTTCAGACTTGAAATTATCCGAGCAGCGTGATTGATCGATTGGTTAGCTCGGAAAATAAAATAAAATAAAATAAAATAAAAAAAAAATCATTGTTCAAAGGGAGTAGAAGCCCAAAATTTTCTAGTGTTGCGTAATGCAAGGGTTTGGTTTTCAGTTACAGGGTAGTAGAAAATTCAATTTGCCCAGAATAGTGATTCCAGTAGGCAAAGGGGGCAACAACAACTCAGATTTTCGCTGAGCAGATCCCTTAGTTGGACGCGAAGGGTTTTGCAGCAGCAAAACCAATGTCGGGTGGAAGAGGAAAGCACACATAGCTAAGTTGCACGAAACAGGGAAACAGGTACGAGTTTCTGAAACGGGCATGGGTACGAAACGTGACCCCCCCAAATTTTGGAAACGGGGAGACACTATATATATATATATATATATATATATATATTATATATATATATATATATATTAGGAAATTTAAGAAATAATGTGAATCATAAAGCATATATGACATTCTAATTAATTACATTATGATTAAATTGTCAATTGTCAATGCATAAACTATAAGTCTCTAAATTTACATCACATTTACTCATGAATGATCACATAATGAAAATAGTAATATTCAAAATCAGCACGAGTAATTTCTAATTTCTTGTCTCGAGCTTGATTGGGAGTCTCCTCCTACATAGTCGAACGACCTTAGTGCTCTTGATTAAATACAAGTTTTCCATACTGTAGTACCTTACGTGCTCTTGATTATTGGGAGTCTCCCCTGCATAGAGGGGTTGGTTCTCTTGATTAAATACAAGTTCCATACCCTAGTACATGACAAAATCCAATGGAAACATTGCAATTGCCCCAATCCTGAAATCCTGAAAAACAGATAAGTTTGCTAGATTTTGAGTGAGATCTAAAATTCTACTTTCTCCATATGAAATCCAATGAGGGCGAAACCACTCTCAAACATCTTGAGTCATTTCATGGTAATGTTAAAAATTTAGGTAAAAGGATGAAAATGAAAAGGGCTTGGTGCTCTTGACTAATATCAACCACAAACATTATATAATCTAATGAAATGTCACAATCCCATTGATCCTGAAATCATGAAAAATGTTAAGTCTGCTAAATTTTGAGTGGGATAGGAAATTCTATTTTCTCCATATGAAGTCCGATGAGGTTGGAACCCCTCTCAAACATCCTGAGTCATTTCATGGTAATGTTAAAAATTTAAGTAAAAGGATGAAAATGAAAATGAAAATAAGAATTTAACATTACCATGAATTGCATATCAACACTAGGGCCATATGCTTGAACATTAGGCTACCCCACTCTAAAAAATCGTCTTTTTTATAACTTGAGAGCCATCTAGAAGCATCCATAAGATATTTTAGTCGCCCAATAAAAAATTAGAAGTGAAAAAATATGGCAATATTCTAGGAGCCAAAGGAAGCCTAGCAGAGCTATCGGAGCTCAGGAGGTGCCATATCAGGAGCAAGGTATGCCAAACAATACACTATCGGGAGAAATATATGCCACAAAAGAGTTAAAGGAGGCAGAAGAGTTAAAAGAGGCCGAAAACACACACACACACATATATATGCAATATCACTATCGGAGGCAAAAAAGAGTGTATATTTCATAATACACTATCAGAGGCAAAAAAACATATATATATGTGCAATATCACTTTCGAAGGCGGAAAAGAGTGCATATTTCGGAATACACTATCGAAGGTGGCAAATACATATATATCGACGGATCGGCGTCGGCGATGCCACGAGGCAAGGGAAAGACCCCCGAGGCCATGCGACATGTGATTGCGATGATCGACAATCGCAATATCGCATCACCGCGATGCAAACGAGCGGGGCCAATAACACATGCTACTACCGATTGCGATTACATAAGCGGACCCGATGGGTTGTATAAACCCGACTTTATAAATTTTAAGTTCCGTGCATAAAGGATTTTTCTATGTATTAGCAGATTTCAGTGTAAAAACTGAAATACAAAGGAAAAGCCCCAATTGCAATAAAGACCGGACCCGAAAGGATTTTCAGAAGCGGCCCTATAGTACTTATGTTCCGTAAGCGGGATTTCGGGCGGGCCTTAGGTGGTAAATGGTATTGGGCTGGCTTCGCCCAATCCCATACAATGGACGACACGTGGCTGGCGGAGAAAAGAGAGACATCGCTTTCTTCGGGCAGGTAACCTTCGTACTTCTGGGCCACCTGAAAATGAATATTGATTGCTAGATTGAGGATCCCGCAAATCGACGGTGGGCCCGCAATAGCGACCAAAGGCGGACCCGAAGCAGTTATAGATGCGGGTGTAAAGTTCTTTGAAGTCCGCCCTTAAGTGTTTTGGTCGAGAATTTCATATATTTCCTGTGTATTTCAGTATTTGTGTTGCCTGGGGTTTTTTAGGCCACAAAGCCTATAATTGGGGTTCCGAAAGTTCAGTAGACCTGAACAAAGCAGATTGTGATTGCGATGGTGACGTGGTAGGTGGGGCCTCCTCGTTGGTACTATCCCTCCAATAAAATCTCTCCGTAAACAATAAAGTCCGTTGGATGCACATTAATATTAAAAAGGGCCTTTGTTACAGTTTTTTAATGTTCAACAGTCTTCTCTAAGTATTTTCGGTCCTCGTTGTTGAATCAATGTGTCCCTGAAGTGTTGGTGAACACGAAGAGACAAAGGAAGCCGAAAAGCCAGGAAGCCGAAGGACAAGCCAATGCAGAGGAAACCGAAAAGTCCGGAAGCCAAAGGACCAACCAGCGCAGAGGAAGCCAAAGCGATGAAGAAGAGGGATGCCAAAGGACAAGCCAGCACAGAGGAAGCTAAAGCGAGCGTTGAGGAAGCCGAAGAGCCAGCGGAATGCGGAAACCAACAATCAGAGGCATCAGGAGCATATAAAACAGGAAAAACAAGGAAAGGGTTTTTGTGTGTGTATAATCAGAGCAAGAGGAAGCTGAAGTTCAGGCAGAGGCAGGAGAGGTAGGGGAAGCAGGAGAACAGGAGTGACGCAGAAGCTCAGCAGGCTTCGGAGTAGAGAACTACAGCAAAACAGTTTATACTAGGTTAGGGTTGGAGCCTCAGAACTGAAAGGAATGGAATCCTTGGGAGTTGGTGCTCCTAAGTGCAGAACTATTGCCTTGGCAAAACAGAGTTGGTGCTCTAGAAGTTGGAGCCTCACAAAAGTCCAAGTTGGTGCTTGGCAACTGATTGCAACCATTTATATATTGTATCTATTTCTTTGCACTGTTTGTGTTAATAAAAGCATTTATTCTAGCTATCTATTTTTGTGTTCCATATATAAATGTTTTGGTGATAAAAAGAACTATTAAAAAGAGATATTGATTCACCCCTCCGCCCCCCTCTCAGTTTTTCCAACAATTGGTATCAGAGCAGGCTTCTTCATATTAGCCTAACAACTTGAAGAAGGATTCATAGTCATGATGAGAAATCACGAAGTGTCAGGAAAACCTCCTCTGTTCGATGGCACCAATTTTGGTTTCTGGAAAAGGAGAATGACCTACCACTTAATGTCCCTTGGACCTGAAGTCTGGCATTTCGTTCTAAATGAGTACCCAATTCCTTCTACTCTTCCAACAGATCAAGACGAGAGGAAAGCCTACATTGCAAATGCAAAAGCTTTGAACTCCGTCACTAGTGGAATCACTGATTCCGAGTTCAGAAAAGTCATGAATTGTAACTCTGCCAAAGAAATGTGGGATAAACTAATTAGCTTTTACGATGGGGACTCAAAAGTCAAGAAGGCAAAGCTTCAAACTCAGAAGGCAATTTGAAAATCTGAAAATGGAAGATGAAGAAGATATTGCATCATACTTTCTCCGAGTAGTTGAAGTGGTCAACTCTCTTAAAGGATTGGACAAAAAGATTGAAGAAAGTACCATTGTTCAAAAGGTCTTAAGATCTCTTCCAGACAGATTTGACTCCAAAATAAGTGCCATAGAAGAAATAAAATATCTAGATACAGAAGAAATAAAATATCTAGATACTCTCAAGATGGATGAACTCCATGGAATCCTCAATGCCTATGAGATGAGAAAGGTGGCCCAAGCTCCAAAGATGCAACGTTCAAGGCTTCAAAATCAAAGAAGGGGAAAGAAAGGAATGACTGTAGTGATGACTCTGATTTGGAATCCGAATTGGCACAATTTGTACGAAAGCTGAAGAAATGATCTAAGCTAAAAGGTAAGTACCCTCTTATCTGCTTCAAATGTGAAAAAATAGGTCATTATGCTGCAAAATGTCCTCATAAGCATGATAGTGATGATGAAGAAAATTCTAAAAGAATGGTATACAAAAAGAAAGGGATCAATAAGAAGAACTTCTTCTCTAAGCAAGATGAGTCTGATGAGGATGAATTTGTAGTCATCAAAAAGAAATCAGATGAGGAAAGTGACCATGCTAAAAGCCAGGAAACATTATTCATGGCATTCACAAATGATGATGACTCAGGGCTATAAGGAAATGTAGATGAACTGTTAATAAGTGCCATTGAAGAAAATGAGAAATCACAGAATAAAATCATTTCTCTGAAGGTAGAAAACGAGGAAACAAGAAGAAGAGAAGATCTCTTGGAAACAAAGCTAAAAGAAAAAGAAGAGACTTGCGAAGAACGTGAAGCCGAAATAGTATCTCTAAGGAAGGAATTGAAGCAAGTTAAAAAGGGTTGGAAAAGCTCTCAAATACTTGAGACTATCCTAAAAAGTCAAAAACCTCAACATGACAAATCTGGAATAGGTTTTAAAGGAGAATCATCAAGCACTAAGAATAGTGCGAAAAGCTATGCCGATGCACTTTCCAGCAACCCAAAAGAAGAAAAAGTAAGTCATCAAAGGCGCATCCCAGATCCAAAGAATGAAGAGAGAGTAACTCCAAAGAAGAATGTGGATTTGAATCATGGATATTTCAGCAGATACAAACCAGTATTCCATCAAAGGCCCACCTCAAATCCAAAGAATGAAGCGGGAGTAATTCCAAGGAAGGAAGTTGACTCAAATCGTGGCTACTACAATAGGTACAAAACTATCTTTCTTGGACATTGTTTTCATTGTAAAAACTTTGGTCATCAAGCCAGACATTGCATGGCTCGCAAGAGTGAAACACCAAAGCTAAAGGATCAAATAATCAAACCATATGGCCCCAAAAGGTAGGGACAAATCAAAACCTTCAATTCGTTTGATCCCATGACCAGATTTGATCTGATTTGCTCATTATGCTACAATAATGTACACTATGAACAAAATTGCCCACTCAAAAGAGGAAAAGCAAGTAGTGAGAATCCCAACATGGATAAATGTGGCCTAGCTCTATATGCTCAAAATAATGAAAATCATTGGTTTGTTGATAGTGGGTGTTCCAGACACATGACAGGGGACAAAAGAAAGTCTGTCTCATTGAGCAAAAAGGAAGGAAATGTATCTTTTGGAAGTGGAACTGCCAGAATTGTTGGAAAGGGAACTGTTACTCTTATCAATGGAAAAGGAAAAGCCCAAAATGCTCTGCTAGTAAACGGGCTCAAATACAACCTCCTGAGTGTTAGCCAGACCTGTGATCAAGAACATATGTTGTCTTTAGCACCAAAGACTGTGAAATAAGGAACTCTTCCTCAGGGGAACTTGCGGCAAAAGGGGTTAGACCACCAGACAACATTTACATTCTGAACAAGATTCAAGAAGATAAATACTACTTAAGTCAAACAGATGAAATTTGGTTGTGGTACAAGCGACTTGGACATACAAGCTTCGAGAACTTGATCAATATCAGCAAGATTAAAGTTGTACGAAACATCCCAAAGCTATTCAAACCAAATCAAGGAGTATGTGGTCCATGTCAACATGGAAAGCAAACCAGAACCAGCCACAAGACCAAGGAGTTCCCTACATCAAAGCCTTTGGAGATCATCCATGTTGATTTATGTCGACCAGCTAGAAATTAGGCACTCCAAGGAGAAAGGTACTTTGTTTTATTTGTTGATGACTATACTAGAATGATGTGGATATATTTTATAAAATATAAATTTGAAGCATTTGAGTGTTTTAAGAATCTTAAAGCTTTTGTAGAAAATGAAAAGGACTCAAAGATTAAGTGTCTCTGAACAGTAAGACATGGAAAGACCATGTAAAGCATGTAAAGCAAACTTTAGATGTTTTGAAAAGAGAAAATCTCTATGTGAAATTGTGAATTTGGCAGAACATCTTTAAATTATTTGGGTTATATTGTAGGGGGTGGTGAATTGAAGATAGATCCCTCTAAGGTTGAAGTCATTGTGAACTGGCCTAAACCCAAATCTGCTATAGAGGTTAGGAGTTTCCTAGGGGCAGCACAATACTGGAGAAAGTTTATTGCTAACTTTTCATTGATTGCAGCTCCATTACATGCTTTAACAGGATTGAAACAGGTGTTTTAGTGGGGAGGCAAACAACAGAAAGCCTTCGACACCTTAAAAGAGAAAATCAGTACAGCACCAGTAGTAGCACTGCCAGATCTTCAACATCCATTTGAGATTTAGACAGATGTCAGTGACTATGCCATGGGAGCAGTATTGATGCAACACGGAAAACCCATATGCTATCATTCTGAGACATTTACTTCTACAATAATTAATTATCCCACATATGATAAAGAATTGTATGCATTAGTACAAAGTGTGAAAAAATGGAAACATTACCTAACGAGTAAAGAAACAATCACACATATAGATCATCAACCACTTCAATATTTGCACTCACAAACTAGATTGCAGCGATCAAGAAATTAAAGGTGGATGGGTTTTCTACAGCAGTTTCATCTTGTCATCAGATATAAGAAGGGCATACACAATAAGGTTGCAGACATGTTATCAAGACCAATCATAAATGCATCTACTATACTTAAGCATAACTCAATAATGCATGAAAGTTACATTGAACAATATGCTCAAGATGTAGATTTTAAAGATGTATATGCAACTTTAAATCATGGCAAGCAAGTAGAAGAATTGGATTACTATGTAAAGGATCAACTCTTATATCATTTTGGAAAGTTATGCATTCCACAAACTGAAAGAGTTAACATAATCCGAGAAGCACATACTTCTCTCATATCAAGTCATTTTGGTGTAAGTAAAACAGTTGCACAATTGCAAAGGTTTTGTTATTGGCCAAGAATGCATCAGACAGTTTCTAGATATATCAAAAGGTGTATTATGTGTGATACAAGCAAGCCCAGTAATAGAAAATTAGGCATGTACACTCCACTTCCAATTCCTTCTCGTCCTTGGGAAAGTGTTTCTATGGATTTTGTTGGGGGATTGCCAAAATCTAGGAAAAGTAATGATTATTTGTATGTTGTTGTGGATAGGTTCAGTAAAATGTGTATTTTGATACCATGTAACAAGCAAGTTACAACTGAACAAACAGCAAAGTTGTTCTTTCAAAATGTATGGGTTCATTTTGGATTACCCACTTCTATTGTATCTAATCGAGATTCTCAATTTGTTGGGAAGTTTTGGTCAAATCTATGGGAGTTGATGGACACCAGGTTGAAGAAAAGCACAACATTTCATCCACAAACAGATGGTCAGACAGAAGTGGTCAACAGGACAATGATCCAGTTGCTCACAGCTTATTGCAGCAAGCATCCCAAGCTTTGGGATGAACATTTGTGTTATGTGCAGCTTGCTTACAACCGTGACAAGCACTCTTCTACTCAGAGATCTCCCTTTGAGACTCGTTTTGGTTTTATACCAAAGTCTCCCTTGGATTTTGTCTTTGGTAAAGACATAGCAGTTGATGGACACAGTGATGTGGACAAAGCAACCAAGTTCATTGAGCAAATCCAAGAAATTCACCAGGTAGTACAGGAACAGCTGGAAAGAAGTCAAGCCAAGTACAAGGCAAGACATGACAAGCATCGAGCTGATCATAGTTTTCAAGTTGGTGATCAAGTCTCGATGTACATCAGCAAAGACAAAATGCAAGGTGAAGGTAAGAAGCTAAAACCAATAAGGTATGGACCTTTCGAGATACTTGATAAAATAGGTGAAAATGCTTTTCGCCTTGATTTACCAGCTTATATGCAGATCTATTCAGTCGTTAATGCAGAAAACTTGAGATTGTATGAACCATCAATGATTGAAGATCCTGAAGAGCAAAGTCAGTTGCCTTCTGTTGAGGATCTGTTGCCTGAATATCTCAGTGAGTTACAGGAAGACACAGCTCTAAACAAGAAGGTGAGAACTATGCGTCGAGGGGATGTTGAGTACATAAGAGTAGGGCTCAAAGGTTCAAATCCAAGCAAAGCACGATGGATAAAAGTTAAACAAGTGAGGGAGTTGTATCCTCACTTGATAGATGCCTAAAAACCAACTTTTGGTGGTCCAAAAGCTTTTCAGTGGGAAGGTGTGATCCAAAATGGATCCTAAAACCTCTAAGTCAAGTCTTTAATACTATCGCAAAACACTATCGCAAAAGAAAAACCATGAAGAATGGCGCAAAACAAAGTAAAGCAAAGGTTGAAGTATCGTTGAATCAGAGTCGTTGGATCGGATCGATCAACGGTCCAGATCAAATCGGGCAGATCGCATCAGAGGGTTCGGCGATATCGCAGTCAACGGAGTGTATCGGGGACGGACCGAGGGGAAATGTGACTGCGATCGGCGACACAACGCGAACCGTTGATCAAGCGTGCAGATCAACGGCTGCGATTACACCATCGCATCGCAGGTTTCCAAGGGAAGGACTTACGAAAGGCGCGAAGACCATGCGATATGTGATTACGATTGCAACAATACAAAGGGGCGAAGACCCATAGCCTGTGCGATTTGCGATAGTGATCAAGGTGACCCAAAAGGGTTTATAAATGCGGCTCTATAAAATTTGAGTTCCGATATAAAGTGTTTTGTCGGGCTTTTTCTGTGTATTGGTGTATTTCCGTTATAAAACCGAAATACAAAGGAGACAAGGCATATGGCGCTATATTGATAAAAACACGGACCCGAAAGGATTTATGAACGCAACTTTATGTTATTTGGGTTCCGTGGTAAATGGTATTTCGGGCGAGCTTCAGGCGGTAAGTGGTATTGGACGAGCTCCGCCTGATCCCATACATTGACTGACACGTAGCACGCAGTAAGGAGAGGGAAAACCGCTTTTTCGGGCGGGTGATCTCCGCACAAGTAAGCCATCTGAAATGCACATTAGTCGTCAGATCAAATGGTCGCAGATCGACAGTGCAAATGGCACAAGCAGGTTGGATGATCAGGATGGATGTGAACTGTCGGATGAGAACAGATCTACGGTGTGGGATGCCAAAGGATCGATAACGGACGAGGCATAACAGTTGTCCGATTCCTCTATTTTAGAGTTTTTCCTGTGTATTTCTCTATGTAAACAAAGAAGCAACTCTTTGGGATTTTCACCGCGCTAGTCTTTCCATTTGAAACCATGTGGCCACCATACCTTAAGCGTTTTACAATGATTGTTTAACACTCGACAGGGAGTTGAATGGATAACAGTCGGGAGCCAAAAAGCCCAAGAATATAGATGAACGGACAGAGCCGAGAGGCTTAAAAACAACTCTATGGCATACAGAGCAACAGAGAAGAGAGCAAGAGAAAGTAGAAGACATAGAGCAAGAGGGAGAGTCTGTGCACTCTTTTAGACTCTAGGACTTCAAGTAAATCCCTGTTGTTTTGTCATTGTTTTGTTGAGACTCTATTCGAGCTCACACTTGTAATATTCTGCTCTTGAAGACATAATATAGAGGTTGATACTGAAAGTTGGACCAGGAGACGTAGCCAAGAAGTCTGGTGAACTCCTTGATTATTCTGTTGTGTTGATGTGTGTGTTTATTATGTTTTATAGTTGTTTATTGTCTATATTATTCGCAATCTTTTTGATCCGTTGCACTAAATAATATAGGCATTCCTGCACATGAGTCTGTAATACCTTAATATTGATTTAAGATCTCATTATCAGATCACCTGTGAATTAAAGGTGTTGTCAGCGAGATCTCGAATGGATGGAGCAAAAAAGACTTTGGATGAGGACGTAGTATTAATATGAATTCTGGGCTAGATTCATTCTCGACATAGTCATAATTCTTGTGATGTCAATCTCGGCATTTCTGTGAATAAAGTCTTACCGTCTTGGCACAGTTAGTCTCACAGTAAACAGATCTTCCTCCTTGCAATCTTGATATGTATATTAGTGATATCACATCACCTTTGCTAATAGTCTCGGTATATATATATGTGTATTTGTGCTCCTTCCTGGTTACAATATTGGAGAAAGCAAAGTCGCAGTCCTAATCTCATTGACCATCACAATCTCAGTGTAATGAGAGGGAGCAGTATCACAGTGTGCTCCATAGATCAATATTCATACACAGTTAAGATGATTTCAAGTGTTGTTGCATTGGTGATGTTTTGAAGACATTCTCTTCAGTGTTGCTATGTGCTAGGCCACAGGCCATAGCACCATAGCAAGGGTTACCTTGGCGCTGTTGTCTTAGGATTGTTTGGAGATTGTTCAGATCAACCATTCATCATAGTAAAGGAGTTTGGCACTGCAACCAAAATTGTTGGATCAGCTAACAGTCTGAGGAATGTTGCATCAGGATATGCTTCAGCATGATTAAAAACTGTCATAATGATGTACCTTCTACTGTTGTCATAAAATCTCAGATTTATGTATTTGTACTATCTCTCTCTCTCTCCTGAACTATTGAAGAATATAAGAAGAATTGATTAAGGGTTTCCCCACATTGGGGTTTGTCCCTGGCTGGTGCCACATCTGGTGTCCTCGTGTCTTGGCTCGTCTTCTATTGTTTATGTTTATGTTCTATCTGCACTTTACTATCATGCTGATGTGATTGTTAATCTGAATATTGTCATTGAGCTAATATGAAAAATTGAAGTAAATTGCTCTAAGCATAGAACATACCTAAATTTAACACTCATTCATCGCATCCTTCCAGACTTGGTGCTTTGCGGCTTCTTCGAATGTACAAGGCTCAGATTGAACAATAGTACTCATAGCAACAAGGTACCCTTGATACCTATTTGGCTTCTTACTTTCACAAAATGTCCCTCTTGGAGCAACATGTCCTTCAGCGTCTTTGAAAGTATCCTTGAGCCACAAATGTCTTTTTCTTGAGGTAGAGGGATCACCAAGTGGTGGATCAATGGGATCCATTGGGCTTTCAACATCGGGCATAGATTCATCTGTCGGAGATTCCACTTGTTTATCTCCAACATTATCATTCTCCTTTCCTAGAATGGGGAGATCTCTGGCTTTCCCAAGGGTAGTGTCTTCATCGAATGTAACAACATAACTTACTTCCACATCTCGTTGACTAGGCACATAGATTCTATATGACTTTGACTTTTCACTGTAGCCCACAATTGTTCCTTTCTTCCCGCATGCTCCCAACTTGTTTCTCCTATTTAGGCACATGAAAATACATGGGACAACCAAATATTCTAAAATGAGAAACATTAGGTTTCTTACCAGTGAAAACTTCTTCGGGTGTCTTGAAACCCAATACTTGATGTGGACACCTATTTTGAACATAAACAGCAGTATTGGCATCTTCTCCTCATAAAAACTTTGGTAGACCTACATCATGGAGCATGGCACGAGTGGCTTCCATGATCGTTTGATTCTTCCTTTCAGCAACTCCATTTTGCTCAGGAGTGTATGCAACAGTTGTCTCCCTCTTAATGCCAGCCTCTCTGAAAAAGTCATTGAATTCATTTTATTCATATTCGGTTCAATTATCGGTGCTCAATATTTTGACCTTCTTCCCTGTTTGATTCTCCACCAAAGCTTTGAAAGAACGAAACCATTTGAACACTTCACCCTTCTTCTTCAAGAATAGATCCATGTTTTGCAAGAGAAGCCATCCACAAAGATGGCATAATATAAGTATCCTCCCAATGATGTTACGGGCAACATACCAGATAGGTCAGAATGGACCAGTTGAAGAATATCAAAAGTTTGACTTTCACTTGAAGGGAATGGTCCCCTTGTAAGTTTCCCAGTTGCACAATCCTGACAAACTCCTTCATGATTCACATTGAATTTGGGCATCCCTATGACCATCTTCCTTATCCCAGGTAAGGCTTTGTAATGAAGGTGGGCAAATCTTCAATGCCATTATTCAAATTGAAGAGAAGTATAGCAAGACATGGCTCCCAAAAGACTTCCTCCAACTTGATAAAGACCCTCAACCCTAAATCCAAGTGTAAATGCATCTTTAGGGTTTCTTTGCACAATACGTACCTTTCCATCAATGAATGCTAGCTCGAAGCCTTTATCTTCCATCGCAGAAATAGATACCAAGTTCTTCTTCAAATCGGGCACATACAATACATCTCATAGATGAATGGTTTGACCTTGATTCAAGTGAAGAGTGACAGTACCTATGCCTTATACGGGATAGGTGGCATTATCTCCAAGTATGATCTCCAAATTAGTCTTCTTTTCAATCAAATTTGAGAGGGCCTCTTTGTACTCAATGAAGTGCCTTGAGGCCCCACTATCAATCAACCAATGATCCAACGTATCCAGAGGAGAGGCAGTAGATAAAGCACAAATACGATAAAATTCATTTTGTTTTTCTACAACATTACTTTCCTCATACCTATAATTTCTTGATCTTTTGGGAGCTCATACATTTCCATATCGAGTAGTGAGAGCATTCCTCTTTCCTTTATTGTTGAACTTGTTCCTTTGATTGTCATTGACTTTGTAATTGTTGTGGTTGTTGTTGTCATCATCCCTTGGAGTCTCCTTCTTATAAGGACACTCTCTAGCATAGTGGCCAAAACTGCTGCAATTGTAGCATCCTCCTTTTCTTCCTTCTTTGAATCCCTGCTTAAATCCTTGACCTTGTTTCCTTGGACCAACATTGTTCTTCCTTTTAGCATGAGCAGAGAAAGCAGTAGGATCATTTCCATTTGAAGGCTTATCTCTCTCCATCACCCTTGTTTCTTCTTGAGTGCATCTAGCCAATAATTCATCGAAACCAGGAATCCTGTCATTGTTGAGGATGGTGGTGTTAAACACATCCCATGCTCTTGTAAGACCTCCAAGTGCAATAAGAGTGAGCTCCCTGTCAGCAACAACTTCTCCAATGGATAGAAGGTCATTCTTGATTTGTGTGATCCTCGTGAAGTAGGATTGGATAGACTCCCCTTTGTCCATTTTGATGTCCTTCAACTTGTTCTTGAGAAAGAGGATTTGATTTGCATTGTTCATTTTAAACATCTCAACCAACTTGTCATACATCTCCTTAGATGTTTCCAAAATCAGAAATATAGGCAACCAAATGCTTTTGAATGGAATCTATGATAATTCTCTTAGCTTTGACCTCACCATTCTTGTACCTTGTTTTTGCAGCAGTAAATGCATTTGAAGGAGGCTCCACCACTCTTCGCTTGACATAATCCATTGCATCATGCTCTTCCAAAGTCAAGTCCAAAGTCATCTTCCATGCATAATAGTCAGATTTGTCCTTGAGCTTATCCTCAGATTTGAAGTAGGATGTAGAAATCATTGAAGCTAGACCAAGATTCTTGTCTAACAACTTTTCTTAGTGATTGTTTTTCTCTCTCTTGCTTGGGTTTTGTCTTCACCTGAGCTCTGATACCATGTTAATTTTAGTTAACAATGCTATGCTCTATGCTTAGTACAATTTACTTCAATGTTCCTTAGCAACCCAATAACAATTTCCAATAGCAATCACAACAATCACATTGACAGTAAAAGCAGATAGAGCATGAAACAAAAGGCAAAATACAAGACAAGACAAGAGGACACCAAATTTGGTGGATGCCAGGGAAAAACCCCAATGTGGGGAAAACCCTTTGATTGAATCTTCTTATTATTACATCACATGTTCAGCAGAGAGAGTACAAAAGTCCAATTGACTTGCCCAATTCAAAGTCAAAACAGCCCTGTAAATTTTTGCAGTCAAACTTTAGCCCTAACCAGAAAAATCAACGCTAGTCAAAGAGACAATAGAATGTCCTCAAAACAGCTTGGTCTTCCCTAGTCAAACTTGGTCTGATTAGGAGGTCAAAGTCAACCCAAAACAGTGACAAAGACAACAGTCAAACTTGGTCAAACTGATGTCTGAAATCTGCAGTAGACCTAGAATTTTGGTCTGTAGTCAAAGTGCTCAAAATGCCTCAATTTCTGTGCCAAAAGATGCAGCCTATTGAGACAGAAATAGCCCCAAAAAATTGAAGTCAAATGATGCCTGGAAGGTCACGGTCATCGTTGGTCAAACTGCATAATTTCTATCATTTTCGGCCCCCGCAATTCTGTCTTGTAATTTCGTCCTCCTTGTGCTACACGTGAGAGAGAGAGAATGCCCAATGATGTGCGAACCAATGGGGGAAGGAGAGAGAATGTGTGAGAGATGAAGATGCCAAATGAGCTAGGAGGACAATTGTATTTATACAAGTCGATAAGGGTGAAGAGTCATATCTATTGGGCTTCAAGAGCCTACATGATGATGTGGCTGACCTGAACAAATTGTACATGAGTGGGCATAAATTCAAAATCATACATCAACTTGTCCAAATGAGATGATCTTTATATCAATCTTGGTCCTCTCGAAAAGAGGAATCTAATGCAATCATAATCTCCATCAAGAGAGTTATCCCAAGGTGGAACTAGACCCTACTTGCCAATTTTAACACTTACTGATTTGTGGTATGTGCTAACTACGAGCATCTCTATGTTGTGTTGAATATTGGTAAGATTTGTTTTTTCAATAGATGGAGATAAAACCATGCTACTAATAGTTTTCGGCTAATCTTAGGTGGTTTGATTCCCCAAGTGATCTAACAAATTATTTTTTGAGATAAATTCATAGTGCTTGTAGGTACTTCAGTCCTTGGCCTCCAAGTTCACAAACTTGAGCAACAACCATTGTTGCTTGGATTCCAAATATTTATATGGTGAATTAAACTTCGCTAAGGCTATAGTATACAATGGGGTTTCCAAAGTATTTGTAGCCATTCTTCAAAGTAAAAATCTCCATAAATATATTTTTCCCAAAAATTTAAAATTTTCAAAACCCTTGTATATTTGTAAATCTTGTAAATAATTTTGTAGATCTAACTTGTAGATTATTTTTTCTAAATTGGGTTTTGGGGGATTTTTAGTATTTTGTATATATTTGGGGATTGGGTGTTTTATTTTCATTTTTATAGGTTGGATCAAGGGACCAAGTGGAAGAAGAGCTAGATCTAGGCCCTTGAAGGTAATATCTAGTCTCTAGACAATTTTGCAAGGCTATTCATTGAAGATTTTGTGGCAAAATTCAGATCCGAAGAAGGAAAAAAAATTGAGACAAGGGTTTCAGTTTTTGGCCTCCTCAGGACTAGATTTGGCTCCTATAAGCCCAATGTCAACCTTCTCTTGCCCAGTGTCAGCCCTAGAGCCCCTAGCGTCATATTTTTAGGCCCTTTTAAGGTTGGTTGTAGACTTTAGGGGCCTCCGCATTCCTTATTTGGCCCTGCATTAAGGGTTTTAGGCCTTTTAAGGCCTAGTCATGGGCCTAAGAGGCCTCGACTTGCCTCCTTTACCCTATACAACAGCGTTATACGCTTGTCGTGGGCTTTCTGGCCCTTAAACACTAGCATTTTAGCCCTTTCTCCCTTGCATCAAGACTTTGAGGCTCCTCCTCCTTCAGCATTCCTTTCTTGTGGCCTCCTCTAGCCTTGTTGACCCTCGATCTACCTTTCTAGCCTCCTTATCCCCAAACATTGGCCTTCCTTGGCCTAGCGTTGCCTTTTCTTGACCTCTTTTACCCTAATCTGCATTTAAACCCTCCTCTGATTTTTCAGCACTGAATAGATGGTGGTTTTGAGAGTATTGAGGCTCAAAATTTCTATTTTTCAAGTGGCAGCTTGATCCCAAAGTTTCAACAAATTTTGACCAAGGGATCATCAAAGCCTTGGGCCTAGGGTTTGACCTCTAAACCTTAGTTTTATCTCTGATTTATTACAGCAGTTAAATCAACAATAGTTAAGCTCTAAAATCACATGCTACATGGTCAAAATTGTTTAAAATTGCAAAATTTTCATTTTCATGGATTTTGGCCACTTGGGCACCCTAGATCTAGCCTAGATCTAACTTTTATGCTTGCTGCAATTTACTGCATCACTGAAGCTTTCAGATCTGAAATTTCTGAAGCATACACTTAATAAGGGTCTAAAATTTGAAATTTTCAATTTCCGGTAAAAAAAAATCTTGGCAATTTTGGCATTGATTGTAACTTCATTAGTTTGCTGATCTCTCAATTGTTCACTGTTGTAGTAAATAGATCAGATCTGAAGTTTTCTAAATCATACCCTTTAAAACCCTAAAAAATTAATTTTTTCAAGTTGGGTTAATTTTACTATTTTTGGGTATATTGGGCATTGGTTCTGACATCACTAGCTCGTTGATCTGTGGCTCAATTTACTACTGTAATAACTTATTACAAATCTGAAATATCACTTAAGGCATCACCATAAAGTAAGCTAGACACATAAATTTACTTCTGTTAATCATTGGAAAGTTTTGTACTTCATGTGTTGAGCAAATTTTATGATTCAGAGTGAATTTTCTATTGTTGTCATAACACTAATCCACACTGAAATTTTCTAAAGTACTACTATTGATTTCACAGTTGAGATCTAACGCCTGTGTAGTTTACTCTAAGTTTGTGAAATTTCCTGAATTTGGCACCTAAATAACTCCTACATTTAAGCTCCAGATCTGATCTTGCGACAATTGGAATCTAATTGGCATCTTTGTATTTGGTAATCACTCTAAGTCTTGCCATCTAAGTTTTCATTTGGCTATCCTAAATGGTGATTGGTTTATCTTAAAATGGTATCAAACATTGTTGAAAAATTGACAGTTTACATCTTGTGAGAATTTGTTGAAGTTCTGCACTAGCGTCTCTAAAGCAATTTATCTTGTTCAAGATTGTCATCTCATCATTGTTAAGTACTCTCGCTATAAGCTAATTCACACTAAGTACCTAAGTAACATAAACAATCTTAAAACAAAATAATCTCACTCATAATCTCTTGCATAAACATCCTAGATCTAGCTTGCATTAAAACTTACCTCCTAGCATAAACTAGGTTGATAGAAATCTAGGGCAACCCTTCTCACCTAGCTTGAGGGGTTTGGCAACTCTTCGGTGGTTAACACGGTGACCTTGCAATCGTCATAGCCACAGTCTCTGCAACACTCGAGGCATCGGGTGATAGTAACACAACAGATGTTGAAGTTTCTAATTTTATTTAGTTTAGAAACCCTTCATGCACTTTTTCTGATTTATTCCTACCTACTTGTTATTTTTCCTTAACAAGTTATGTACAAAGTAAATACTGAAAATAAACACCAGTGCATGCTCAACATATTACAGATCAGCAACTAAAAGAAACAAGAACAAACACACCACATGACACCATTATTTTTGGACCAATGTCCCCGAAAAAACCCAATGCGGGAAAATTGGTGCAAATATCTGAGGGCTTTCTTATTGAGCAATATCAGAGTACAATCTGAGTGCCAAAACTGGCCTACCCAACAGAGAACTTTCTTAGCAGTAATACCTCTCTATTTTAGACAAATCTACTGACTGAAACCCCGGATAATCCTTCCGGCAGCTACTCAGCACCAATCTGCCTCTGAAACACCATCCTCTGCCTAATCTGGACTGTGTCAGCCTCTCCTAGCCCAGCGTTGGCCCTGCATCAGCCTATTTTGGCATGCATCAGCTCCAGGAGGCCCTGCCTCAACTCTTTGAGCCTCTGCGTCAGCTACGTTGGCCCCTCTGGTGCTCTGCGTAGCACTTAGCTGCCTCTACGTGGCCCTGCATGAGCACTAGCTGCTCCTGCGTATCTCTCTCTCTGGCTGCTCTATTGCTATCCCAACACTATCTCTACCTCTCTGTCTCTCTGTACTCAATGCCGCTCAGCTGCTCTCCCGATCACTAATTCTATCTCTCTTAGCAAACCCCGCTCTAGAGAATAAAATGACTGATCACTCTGGTGTTCTCTCCAAGTGACCCTCAAGCCTCCTCTTATACTTTTCTTGTTGACATCTCAACGGCCGAGATTAAGTCCCTAATCAACGACTAAGATTAGATCTATTGAAATTACCGCAAAATCCACAGTAAAAACCATTTTTCCATCAACGTTTCAAATCCCAACTGGGATCCATCATCAGGGCTACTTGAAGCATTCAAGTAGTCCTAATGATTGATCCCAGTTGGGATTTGAAAAGTTGACGGAAAAATGGTTTTTACTGTGGATTCTCCGGTATCAAAAGATATAAACCACAGAAGTCTTAAATCCAAGATTAGATCTAGCTTGATCCAAGTCTTTTGGACCATTCTAACACAGATTCATATTAATACACATTAATATTTCATTTTCCCTAAGTTTAGACTTAGGGAC
The DNA here is from genome assembly GCA_000404065.3 of Pinus taeda. NCBI lineage: Eukaryota > Viridiplantae > Streptophyta > Pinopsida > Pinales > Pinaceae > Pinus > Pinus taeda. The sequence continues at coordinate 76,891 of APFE030968607.1, forward strand.
TCCATTAAAAATATTAATTATTTTAATATCTCCTGATCTGTTTAGAATCTGCCCAAACCCTTTCTGGGTATTGGAGATCTCATGTGCCCCAACCTCTCCACCAAATTTCATGGCTAGAGCACATCTAATGCTACCCCAAATCAACACTCCCTCTTAGCGAGGACTGTGCTCTAGCAATACTCCTCACTGAGTACTACTCTAATCATCCGGCATCGGTACCTATGCTGATGTTAGGGCTTCTTGCCTAACATCCTCTACACTGTTGCCCATGGTTTTGCCACTACCACTGCTGCATCTATATGATAACTCCCTCTGCATCCGTGTTGCTGTTGGTCCCTTTTCCTAGCACTGCATCCGCACTGCACCTCCTCTCATCATGTTGCATCGTGTTGCCCACTGCTACACTGCAACTTAGTTACTGAGAAGTAACTGATCCTCCATCTGACCTCCCTGTTGGGCTAGAGACACCCACTGATGTTGAAACTCCCTCTGTCGCTGACAAGCGCTCCCTCTCTGACCTCTGCACTGCAGCAGCAACTCCCTACATCTTGCACCATTACACACCTCAATGTACCTTCCTGCACTAGTGTAACACTCATGTGCTTCTCGCACTGTTGCAACCCGCTAGCCCTACGCTGTCTCAGGACTCCTGCACTATAGCTCTCTGTGTCGCTCAATCTGCATCTGTCTCTACCCACTCAGCCAGTCCTACTACTCCTCGTCGAGTCTCCCATAGCAAGGTCTAATCCAAGAGGTTGGGTACCTCGAGAATCCTGCCCCTCATCACCTGTAGTCCACCTGACTATAGCTCGATGTCACCCCACTTCCGCTCAAGTGGTGTGTGTGCACTCATGGCACAGTCATCGTCTGTCAAAACATCCTTCTCTACTCGTGCTGGCACTGCCTTAGTCTCAGAAGACTCTCCCTTACTCTTCTTCCTTGGGCACTAGGTCGCATAATGACCCATCTCCCCACAATGGAAGCACTTGATCTTGGAGAGATCTTTCTTCTTCCGCTTCTCCTGCTTTCCCTCAAATGTTATGGCCACATCCTCCTCCTCCTACTGAACTTTGATCCCTTTGTTGTTGCTACCTGTCTTCGACTATCGTCTGATCTCTTCCTAGCAAAGAGTTGCCCACATCTCGTCCCAAGGTAGGAGAGTCCCTCTGAGACAGCATTCAGGGTTGTCCTCACCATAAGCTCCTGATCTAATATCGCTCCTATAGCAGTCAACTGGTCTCGAAGCTCATTCAATCCTTCGAGGAAGGTGTCAATCGACTAACCCTTCTTCATCTGATATGACCTCATCTGGCTCTCGAGCAGCGTTCTTCTCTATACAGAAGTATGCTAGTACAAGTTCTTAAGAGCCTGCCACATCTCAATTGTTGTTTCCTTCTTAGCTATATGTGGTACCACAATCCACTTGATCCTTGACCCTGTCAAGGATAATGCACTTGGCCCTCGCCATCGCCACTTCGTACTTGTCGTGATCATTGGGATTGACTAGGATAGCTGTAACCTTCAAGGCGAAGTTCTCGCCACGATTCCTATCAAACACTGATAAGATTTTAGCCTTCCAGACTGCGAAGTTTGATGCTTCGTCCAGTCTATCCTGGTCTCTTACCCCGTGTAGTGCCATGATGCTCCTACTTCCCTCTTGGAAGTTCTCTATTCGACCCCTCTGAGTCTCTACTTCCCATCTAGAAGTTCTCTTCTGGACTCCCTCTGAGTCCTGATTTCCCTCCTAGAAATCCTTATGCTGCTTGTCGAGATGCCCCCTACTCTGATTGTCTTGTGTAACTAAACTGTTGATCCAGGTTCCTCGGCTAGAAACCCTCGGTAATAACTCCTCTGGCCCTGCTCTGACAGGTACTGTTCTGACTACAGTACCTCACCAGCTCCACCCTGCAATATTTCTGCAGCCTTCAAGACTCCAACAACTGCCTCTCTGTGAACTGGATCAGCCCCTCTCTGCCTCACGTTGGCTCTGCATCACCCCAGATGGGTCTGCATCAGCCCTGGGATGCCTTGCGTCGCCCTCTGGCCCTCTGCGTCAGCAACACAAGCCTCTCTGAGGCTCTACGCAGCTCTCGACTTCTTCTATGTGGCTCTGGCTAGCTCTGCATCATACTTCTTGGTTTCTACACTATTAGAAACAGCTTCTGTCACCTCGAGACAATTGTTTTCTGCTGCTATTGCTACGCTCGGCTGATGTCTTTTAGTCCTCCTGTGATCTGCAACCACGTTCCGATACCATGTTGAAGTTTCTAATTTTCTTTAGTTTAGAAACCCTTCATGCACTTTTTCTAATTTATTCCTACCTACTTGTTATTTTTCTTTAACAAGTTATTTACAAAGTAAATATTGAAAATAAACACCAGTGCATGCTCAACATATTACAGATCAACAACTAAAATAAACAAGAACAAACACACCACATGACACCATTATTTTTGGAGCAATGACCCTGGAAAAACCCAATGCGGGAAAACCAGTGCAACTATCTAAGGGTTTTCTTATTAAGCAATATCAGAGTACAATCTGGAGGATAAATCTATAAATTAGAGAATCAATTGAGTCTCTCGCATCTTGATCTCTGGCTAGAAATTTATGTTTATGTAGCATTGTAACTATTGTCCCACTGTGAACTATTTTTTCAATCATAATAAAAACTTTGGGGTGCAATTCAAGGTGTTCTTGCTTATTGATTTGTGGTATGTGTTGACTATGGGCATCTCTATGTTGTTTTGAATATTAGTAAGATTAGTTTTTTCATTAGATGGAGATAAAACCATGTTATTTATAGTTTTGGGCTAATCTTAGATGGTTTGATTCCCCATGTGATCTATCAGCGTATTTTTTGAGATAAATTCATAGTGATTGCAAGTACTTCAGTCCTTGGCCTCCAAATTCACAAACTCGGGCAAGAATCTTATTTATAGTTTTGGGCTAATCTTAGATGGTTTGATTCCCCATGTGATCTAACAGCGTATTTTTTGAGATAAATTCATAGTGATTGCAAGTACTTCAGTCCTTGGCCTCCAAATTCACAAACTCGGGCAAGAATCACCATTGCTTGGATTCCAAATATTTATATGGTGGATTATATCTTCGTTAAGGCTATAGTATACATTGGGGTTTCTAAAGTATTTTTAGCCATTCTTCAAAGGAAAAAAGTCCATAAAAATATTTTTTTCAAAAATTTAAAATTTTCAAAACCCTTGTATATTTGTAAATCTTGTAAATAATTTTGTAGATCTAACTTGTAAATTATTTTTTTTAACTTGGGTTTTGGGGGCATTTTAGTATTTTGTATATATTTGGGGTTTGGGTGTTTTATTTTCATTTTTGCAGGTTGGATCAAGGGATCAAGTGGAAAAAGAGCTAGATTTAGGCCCTTGAGTATAAGATATAGGCTCTAGACAATTTTGCAAGGCTATTCATTGAAAATTTTGTGTCAAAATTCAGATCCGAAGAAGGAAAAGAAATTTGAGACAAGGGCTTCAGTTTTTGGCCTCCCTGGGACCAGATACAACCCCTCCAAGCCCAACGTCAACCCTCTCTTGGCCAGCGTCACCCCTAGGGCCCCCAACATCATATTTTTTTTGCCCTTTTAGGTTTGGTCGTAGCCTTTAGGAGCCTCGACCTTCCTTATCTGGCCCTGCGTGAAGGGTTTTAGCTATGTTGCACGAAACTTCTAAGAATCCAGCATTTCGGGCCATACCCATACTCGAAACTCCAAAACTTGACCATCATGTAATCATCTATGAGAGTTAATATAGACCTGGTTTTCCTTCTAAATTGTCGTCTATGGGTCTTAATCCCCTTTTACTTTCAAGATAATGTGTTATTCAGTTATTTATAAAAAATTTTATATATAAATATATATACATATATCACATTTCAGTAGATGTTTCGGCTAACGTTTCCAATTTTCCAAGGTGACGTTTCTAAACCTACCCATTTCGGAAACTCTGAAACGTTTCGGCGTTTCGTGCAACTTAGGTTTTAGACCTTTTAGGGCCTAGTCATGAGCCTAAGAGACCATGGCTTGCCTCCTTTACCCTAGACAGTAGCCTTCTAGGCTTGTCGTGGGCTTTTTGGCCCTTAAACCCTAGCATTTTAGCCCTTTATCCCTTGTGTCAAGCCTTTGAGGCTCTTCCTCCTTCAACGTTCCCTTCTTGTGGCCTCCTCCAGCCTTGTTGACCCCCAATCTACCTTTCTAGCCTCCTTATCCCCAAACGCTAGCCTTCCATGGCTTAATGTTGCCTTTTCTTGGCATCTTTTGCCCTAATCTGCCCTAAAACCCTCCTATGATTTTTCAGCACTAAATACTTGGTGATTTTGTAGGGTTTTGAGGCTCAAAAATTCTAATTTTCAGGTGGCAGCTTGATCCCAAAGTTTCAACAAATTTTGACCAAGGGATTATCAAGGCCTTGGGCCTTAAGGTTTGACCTTTAAACCTTAGTTTTATCTATGATTTATTACTGCAGTTAAATCAACAATAATTAAGCCGTAAAATCACATGCTACATGGTCAAAATTGTTCACTTTCATGAATTTTGGCCACTTGGACACCCTAGATCTAGCCTAGACCTAACTTTTATGCTTGCTGCAATTTACTGCATCACTGAAGCTTTCAAATCTGAAATTTCTAAAGCATATGCTTAATAAGGGTCTAAAATTTGAAATTTGAAATTTCCGGTAAAAAAAAATATTTCTAGGCAATTTTGGCATTGATTGTAACTTCATTAATTTGTTGATCTCTCAATTGTTCACTGCTATAGTAAATAGATCAGATCTGAAGTTTTCTAAATCACACCCTTTAAAACCCTAAAAAATAATTTTTTCAAGTTGGGTTAATTTTACTATTTTTGGGTATATTGGGCATTGGTTTTGACATCACTAGCTCGTTGATCTGTGGCTCAATTTACTACTGTAATAACTTATTACAGATCAGAAATATCACTTAATACATCACCATAAAGTAAGCTAGACACATAAATTTACCTCTGTTAATCATTCGAAAGTTTTGTACTTCATGTGTTGGGCAAATTTTATGATACAGAGTGAATTTTTTATTGTTGTCATAACACTAATAGACACTGAAATTTTCTGAAGTACTACTATTGATTTCACTATTGAGATCTAACACCTCTGTGGTTTACTCTAAGTTTGTGAAATTTCCTGAATTTGGCACCTAAAGCACTCCTACATTTAAGCTCTAGATCTGATCTTGCGACAATTGGAATCTAATTGGCATCTTTGTATTTGGTAATCACTCTAAGTCTTGGCATCTAAGTTTTCATTTGGCTATCTTGAATGGTGATTGGTTTATCTTAAAGTGGTATCGAACATTGTTGAAAAAATGACAGTTTACATCTTGTGAGAATTTGTTGAAATTTTGCACTAGTGTCTCTAAAGCAATTTATCTTGTTCAAGATTGTCATCTCATCGTTGTTAAGTACTCTCGCTATAAGTTAATTCACACTAAGTACCTAAGTAACATAAACAGTCTTAAATCAAGATAATCTCACTCATAAGTTAATTCACACTAAGTACCTAAGTAACATAAACAATCTTAAATCAAGATAATCTCACTCATAATCTCTTGCATAAACATCCTAGATCTAGCTTGCATTAAAACTTACCTCCTAGCATGAGCTAGGTTGATAGATGTCTAGGGTAACCCTTCTCACCTAGCTTGAAGGGCTTGGCGACTCTTCGGTGGTTAACACGGTGACCTTGCAGTCGTCATAGCCACAGTCTTTGCAGCGCTGGAGGCATCGGGTGATAGGAGCACAACAAAAAGTATCGTTAATCAGGCCCTAGCCTACTTTCTATTGGCCTCCTTCCACAACCTACCTTGGAGCCCAGCTTCAAAGTAGTTAAAGGAATGCCATACTTTGATTACGGATATAATTAAAATCAACAAGATCACTGCATCTCACATAGGTCCTAGGACTTGCATATCGTATATGTTAGTTAATCATTCAAGCAGCGGGTGGCTATCCGGTCACTTGGATTCAATTTACCATAAGCAAAAATTGTGACTCCATTAAGGCACTGGTCTCATACTTAAAATCTAATCTAATCATTAATCTTGCTAAATTTAACCAAGTAACTAGGCCACTCATCTGTGTCTCCCAAACAAGTTGGTTTCCAACTTGTTTTCTACACCTCATTCCATAGGGACTACTCCCCAAAGCCTATTGTTGGGAGACAGCTAGAACAGAGTGGGCAAGGATCAGAGTGACAGCCCCCACCTTGAGTTGTTGTCACAGTGCATGTACAATCCGAGCGACAACACCTCCCAAGCTACAAACCTCAACAACTAATGTTATGTAATTGATGGTAATGTTAAAGTCTTAAAGTGAAAGTGACATCCTTTTCCTTATATTTTTAATATTATCATTAATTGACTTCAGATGTTTCTAAGTGGTTCTGACCTCATTGGATTTCATATGGAAAAAGTAGAATCTTAGATCCCACTCAAAATCCAGCAGACTTAATAGTTTTCAAGATTTCAGAATTGGTGGGATTGCAACGCTTCCATTGGATTCTATCGTGTATTAGGATCTGGAACTAGCATTTAATCAAGAGAATTGTTACCCACCAAAATGGGTGACCCTATAGGAGATTTTTTTCTCCCATTCTTTGCATCCATCCAGCGAGCCATGTAGTCCCCAACAGCCACCACTTGCTAACGACATGATGTTTTATCACTACCACCTACATCAGTCATATGCTTCTCACCCACCCAACAAGAGTACATGCATGAAGGTGGTCATCCGATTAAAAGGTGTTTTATTCATTCTCCAGTCAAGTGCTTATGCTTATTTGTATTTGGGCATTTCTATGGATTATGGGGTAACCTAGAAGAGAGAAAAAGTTTGGTCATGATTTTGTTACCTCACCTTAAAAAGGGGGTTAATCTTCAATCCCAATCCAGTGGGACCTCACCTAGTGGCCCAATAGGTATAGGAGGGGCACTACTCGGGAAGCTTTAATTGAGATAGCATTGTTCCATCTATCTCTATTCCATACTTACCACTTTCCATCTTGCATTACAAGCCCTTATTCCACCTCCATTCTTTGGGTTCAACTAACTACTAGTTGTTGATTTGGGGTAGTATCAGATGTGCTCTAGCCATGAAAATTTGTGAAGAGGTTAAAGCACATGAGATCTCCTAGACCCAGAAATGGTTTGGAGAAATTCCACCTGGTTAGAGAGATATTAAAATAATTAATATTTTTAATGGAGTTCCTAAGTCCAAACTTAGGAAAATTAAAATATTAATGGATATCAATATAAAAATGGGTGAGAATGTTTTAAATGACATGGATCAAGCCAAATCTAATCTTGGTCGTTGATTAGAGATTTAATCTCGGCCATTGAAGACTCAATAGGGAAAGTATAAGAGGAGGCTTGAGGGTCAGTTGGAGATACACCAAGATTGATTAGTTAGTTCGATTTTCTGGAGCGGGGTTTGCTGAGAAAATTCGAACAAGTGATCTGAGTTGCAACGAGGGGCAGTGAGTGCATAACAGAGACGCAAAGATAGTGTCAAAGGACCAACGCAGAGGCAGAGAAGGCTATGCAGAGCCAACAGGAGCCACGGAGAGGGCCAGAGTGACTGCGCAGAGGCTAGCAAGGCCTGCATGCGTGACGCAGAAGGCCAAAGAGCCAACGCAAAGCATCAGAAGGCTGACACATGGGGTTTCAGAGTGACGTAGAGGCCAAGAGGGCTAACGCAGAGCCACAAAGAAGCGTTGGAGATATTTTCGTGGAGCATACTTGTTAAATATCTGCTTCCGAAGAGAGGTACTACTGCCAGATAGATATCTCAGTTGGGTGAGCCAATTCGACACCCAAGTTGTACTAAGAAAGTTACTTAATAATAAAACCCTTAGAACTACGGCACTGGTTTTCCCAAGTTGTATTTTTTCGGGGACGATTGTTCAAAAATAACGGTGTCCCTTGTGTGTTTGTCTATTCTTTCAGTTGATGATCTGTAGATGGTTGAGACTGCATTTGTGTTCATTTTCAGTATTTATATAGTTAAATAACTTGTTAAGGAATAAACAAGGAGGTGAAATAAACCAGATCATGCAGGAAGAATTTCTAACGAGTTAGACTTAGAAATTTCAACACTAGTTCTCTTAGATTTGGCACCTATACATCCTCATACTTGGGTAGGGCCCGGAGCTTTGCCCTAAGAGGTTGATGCAACTAAAAGAAAAGGAAAAAGCATATTATGGTCACAAAATAAAAATAAAAATAAAAATATCAAAATGCAAAAGATGGCTGGGGCATACACATTAGCACGTGGTCAAAAGCCTAGCATGAGCTCTACCTCACTCAATATGGCCATCACTCGGTTCCTGAACACATGTTGCTCCTATACATCATAAAAGGAACTCTTGCATGTTCCAACCCCGATGGGTAATGAGCTGCCTCATCATTAAGGTGTAATACAACTACTATACATCATTCAAAGCAAAGATTTTGTTGGGCATTTGATAATCTAGCGCTCTCGGTGTGTTTCTTGACATGTGCTTAACCGCCTCTCGAGGATTTGTTAACTCTGGCGATGCATCCCTTTACTAACACCTGCGGGTTTTGGTAATAACGGCAATCATCATTCCAACAAGTGGTATCAGAGACAAAGGTCTCGAGTTCAAATCACACTCAGCTTGCGTTGGGGGGAGATCGTTGGGCATTGGATAATCCAGCGCTCCCCGTGTGTTTCGTGACATGTGCTTAATCGCCTCTCGAGGATCCGTTAACTCTGATGATGCATCCGTTTACTAACACCTATGGGTTTTGGTGTAACGGAAATCGTGATTCAAACAGCTTTAACCCTTTAAGCTATGAGTAGTAATTCAAAGAAAAATCAAGCAAAATTAGAAGGCACACAAGAGGGTGGAAAAACAAAAACCGAGTTGGTAACTCAAGCATCCATGATTGCTCCTTCCTCACATCTATACACACAGGATGTGGATCCCCATCACACTGGTCCCTTTGACCATCATATTTGACCATTAAGTCTTCTCCCCTCCGTACCATCATTGTTCACTAACACCTGCGTCCCCCCATCGTGGAAACCTGGTCGAACATTAGCCCCTACCCCCCCCCCAACACAAAATAAAAAAATAATCGATAATAAAAAGAAAAACACAGGTACATCAGAGGAAAAAAAGTGTATATATATTCATATAATTTTTTTAATAACAAATTATATTGAAATAAAATAAATATGATAGGTTTATTTGTAGGTAACTTTAGAAATGAATTACAGGTTAATTTGTCTTACTTTTCCATCTATTAGGGTTCTTTAGACTTCCTCAGCATCCCATGCCCCTCATGGGCACTTGGGGTTTTCGAGGAATTTCTGAGAAGATTCCAGTACTGGTATGTGGACAGTTAAGAGTCTCCTGCAACAGAGCCTTGGGTTCATAAAAAAACCAAAAAAGAAAGTAGTTTTCTACATTTTCCTTCATCTATGTACAGTAAAGGTTTGTGTTCTAGTCTTGAAGCCACATTGATTTCATGTTGCGGGGGAATTCTAGAGTACTCACAACACACAAATCAGTGAAATATATATAAATATTAGTGACTTAACATATGAAGAACATGAAACATTAAGTATGTAGTTAGCCAGTTACATAGAATTGATTTAATAACCTTTGGACAGGTGGATGATATGTCTTTGCTATCAATATACTTCTGACTCTTACATTGATAAAGTTTTATATTACCCACATTCCTCTTGCCTGTGCAAGTCTGTATGTCACTGAAACTACCATAATCATTCTCGATCCACATGTAAATTACTTACTAATGAAACATAAGATGCATTATCCCATGAAAAAATAATACTGTCACAATAGAAAATGTTTAGCCCTGTTGCTTTTGTTGTCATAATTATTTGTGACTCTGTCCATAAATCTGTCTATATGCACTATCAAACAAAGCTGAAAGCAAATCATTAAATTACTCCATATTCATTGATTCTCCAATTATCACAAACAATGCCAAGCACATCAAGTTAAAAAGGGAATGCGAAACTATGCAAATACGCACCTGAGTGCAAGACCTGGTAATGCATCATCATTTCCAGCCTCAATACAGGCAATTGGTACAGACACAGGTCGGCTTCCCGAAGCTGCTACCTCACAAATAATGCTTACAGAATCCACAAAAATAACAACATCTGGCAGATGTGCTGGAATAACATTCTAAACCATAAAGTAACGAGCGTCAAGTCTTAATTTCATGATGCTATAAAACATAGATAATCAGCAAGTAGCCTTTCCGAGATGCTCCTATCACAATCCTCTATCAATCTGCTGAACGCAAACCTTCATAAATACAATGCTGTATCCTAATTTACTGTAATGCACTATACAGAGAATGGTTCATTATACATTCTCAATTGGTTTGTAGCACCTGCATTGAAGAAAGCAAAAGATATCAAACCTTGATCAGGACGCAGATGAGATCCACCGAGTTGCAATCAGCAAAATAAGAATCCACTTCAACAGGTTGAACTATCTCAAGTTTTCTTCTCCATCTCTTGCCAGGGACATAGAGGCCTTCCAAGCCACAATGAACAGAAAATCTTTGTGGCTCTAAGGATGCACCTCGAAAAGATAGCAACCCCTCACTTCCAACTTCTTCTGTTTTAACACACTTCTGAGATGGCAAACGATCCCAGTCTTCTAGAGAAAAGTTTGCACTAGGATTGGAGGGAGAAGGAGTAGGTGGCAAAGGTGAGTTACCCTGTGGAAGTGAGTTCGTTGAGTAGCTCCGATGGTGTCCAATTGAGAAAAAAGATGTAGATGTGCCAGAAACAGATGTCCTATGAGGTGAGTTTCCAATAAATGAACTAGAGCTTAAAGACAGCGGTGATAAAGCAGGAACAGGAGGAGGTAGAGGTCGATCTAAAGGAAGCAACCACTGAAGAAGTTCTTTGCATGGATCCTGTGAATCCTTGGCATTATTTTGTTGAAGTTGAGATCTATCACCTCCAATTAGTGCTGGGCTTGAACTGCTAGTCTGGTAATTCTCAAACTGCAGAACTTCAAGCATGGCATCTTGAGTAATATCAGCCGCCACTGTGACCTGCAAAACCACCTGTTTGCACTATCATTAGTTAATAAAATAATAATTTTGAAAATGCAGTGAAATCAGTTTTGACATCAAAGTAAATACGACTTGAAAACCAAACAAATATTCAAATGTAAACCAGTGTAAGGGTATGCCAGTCAGCAGTTCCGAAATCTTATAATAAAATTTGGAAGAATCATGGAGACTTGTATTAAAAGATTTTGGAATGGAAAATCAGCTCCAAGTACTACTCTAAGAATTGGCAAATTGTCCCAGTTAAACGTTTAGGTTTATATTGGCCATTTGCATAATTATAAAACCAATGTATCAACCAGAAACTTACAATAGATAGATAGATAGATGCATCATGCTGCCAAGATTGAATTTCTTCTGATATGTTCAACGATTAATTTGCAAAGAAAACTAGCTCCTACTAGAACTATGATTGTAACAAGACTGTTCACATATTCACAATCCAATAATTTCTAACCATGTGTGGAGTACATATATTTATATCAACTCAACTTGCAATTGCAGATTTGCACACTCAGGGAGGTTTGCTAGATAGCAGAAGATGATGGTAACCAAAGTATAAGCACCTCAGAAATTGAATAAATAAAATGCTGATCACACTGCAGTACCAAGTGTTCTCCTTAAAAGTTCATAAAAAAATCACCTAGATTGCAAATGCCAAACATCTCATTGGCAATTTCAACCAACAAATCCCAAGCACCAGACATGGAATGTCCAGGCTCGGTATTGGTCAGCTTGGTCTCAAGAATATGTTTGTTGGCCAATTATTAGCCACAGAAGTCTCTTATTTTGGAAGGAATTGTTGCTTCCTGAGCATCAACAACAGCATACCCAACAATGAACATTAAATGTTTTTAACTTTTTTCATATGTTTGATGAATTACGTCAGAGAACAGAAAAGTACAACAGTGTTCAAGAAAGCTACATCATAGAGACAACAAGGGAACCAGGAAAATCCCAGTGTATGAAAGTTTAAAAGGTCATCATATAGCCCAGACCTCCATAGGGAGGGACTCACCATCACTGCATAAAGCAAGATGATGAATGAATTCATAGGAGTAGAGCCAATTCTTGCTTAAAACTCATCAAATCCCCAAGAGAAAGGGAACAGTGAGCCTCATTAAGAGTAACTTTACAATGATGCTTCTAGAAAATAACAGTTGCAACTAAACAAATGAAAAGCCAAAGTAATTTGTTGTTGTCCCTAACCATCAAAGAAGCTCCTTCCAATAGAGCAGAGCTACAAACAAAAGCTCGAATTCAACCCGAAACCATCACCAAAAGAAACTCAGGCAGACTGACATTTCCCAAAACTATGTTGCATTGTCTCTTGCTTAATGCACATTACAAAAGCCAAACTAGTAATTCAAACATTGTGCAGCTGACTCTCAACAGCTAATCTATGATGAAGCAATAAACAACCTTAAATTTTAAGATTGAAGGAGGCACAAGCCTGCAAAATGGATTAACACCACCTCAACCGTCTTCCACCAGATCTCCTAGCACCCACCTTCTATTTAAGCAGAGCTTTATTTCAAGCACACACCAGAGTTACATAACAATTCCTAATCCTTCCCCTAATAAATATGTATAGGCCCCCCACTTCACCACCTCTAATCCCTCTAGATAGGAGCTTCCCCCTACAACTGCATTCTATACAAACAGCATCTGGAATCATAAGGCAAAGACCTTCTAGAAAACATTGTCCACAGCAGAAAGATTTCGAGCACAGTTAATAGTCTTCCACATGTGCCATCATTGAGCAACTTAATCCCATAAGTCCTTCCAAAAAAAACATGTTCCCTAGCCAACCTTCTACTGGAATACCTCTAAGAGAGTCCAAGCTGACCCCAAACAAATGGAAAGTTCAAAATAGTCGACAGGCTAGATCCCAAGCATCCTGATGTTAGATTTGTAATATCAGCGCTGATCTATTTATCCCAGCAATTAATGCAAAACCCAGAAAATATTTCTCGCATGCAAATTCTGAAATCGCTGTAAAATAGATAGGCTGTTATTCTAACACAGTGAATTGATTTATGGCGGAATAAAAATGAGAAACCAATGAAATGCAACAGCAGAAGAATTTACCCCCAACACTTCACTTTTATTAAATTTGGAAAAATGTTGCGTAAGACTGACAGAGAAATACACTAGAGCAATTATTGGCTGTTCAGGAAACCTGTGACACAGTTTCCAAGGAAAAAATTCGGCCTGCTGCTCGAAAAAACCAGCCGCTGCCCAAACTCAGCCCCTGTGCTGCTATATGGCCTGTCTCAGCTGCACGTGTGAGCTGCGGCCTACCTCTACAGCCGCATGTGTGAGCCACAACCTCTGTTCAGCCACAAGTGTGAGCTGTGGCCTCCTCTTTGCTGTCTTGGCCTCCCTCTCTCTCCAACTCAACCCTCTGAATTCCTCTCTCTCAGTCAAGTCGAGCCAACCTCTTGGGAAAAATCCTCGTTCAAGTGCTCAACCAAAAATATGCCTTCCGCCTCATCATTAGGCGTATTTAATGATTTCATTGTTGAATTATGTAGCTATGGTTGGTCTTCATAATATTATCATTTGTACTCGAATTATATTTGTAAAGGAAAAATATATTATATTTGTAAATGGAAAAGAATACCATCTGGAATCAATCCTTCTAACACTCTTGGTGTGAGTGAACTGATGTGTTGTTTGGCATCTTCACAACAGTCTCGAGGATGCTGGTTGGCCTCCCAAAGGGGGCTGTTGAGGGGAGACCCAAGATCTCAATATTCTACTATCTGAAATACTCTAGAACTCAACTAATCGCTTGTTGCTCCGATCAGCAATATCAACCTGGAAGTATGATGTGATGGGTATATAGGATCTGAGATCTGTGTCTGAATATCTTCCTGATGAAGAGGGCTAGACATCTACGGTCAGGATACCAGAAAAATGAAGAGAGGGATCCTCTTGAATCTCTATAGAGGCAGTGGTAGTACCCTTTGATCTCATAGTATAGGGGGCACCTAAAAATGAGGCATTGCTCTGTCTTTGGCCCCTGAAGGTGGCACACCTGGCAGATCTTATCAGATCTTGGTATATGATGGTCAGTCTTCGCTTGGAGTCGATGAGAACCAACCCAAATCTGGCCCAAAGGAATCTCGAGTGAGTGCATCCTATGTCTATGAGCATATGGGGGACAGATGATGATGCCATCTTGTAACTCCAAGAAATGCTTAAGGTAGAAGAACATCTTCGGGCCCAGTCTTGTGGAGGGGGAAGTCCAAGTGACCTATCTTGCCTCAAAATATAGCAGATCTTGTGAAGGTAGCTCACAAGACAAGAACTAGACCAAGGGACAACAATAGGAGGTGCGTCCCACTATCAGCATAACCAATACCTCCTACTCTTTAGTGGACTTTCACCACAAGTGAGGCTTCCCTGACAAGTGAGGCTTCCCTGTATTAGATCACCTAAGGGATAGATATAGTCCAAGGGATAAAGGTGACAAGAAAGGCTTAGGAGATATGTCCTTGTTAGGAACAAAGTTCGGCAAGCACAATTACGGCAATGCGCATCCTCCAAAGGCCTAGTTACGGCACAGCGTGACCTAGGCTTAGAGAATAAGACAAAGTTAACAGGCTTACCTAGGATCACAAGGCCAAGAAAAGGCTTACAATAGATCTATGCATTCAATTTGTGGCACAAGAAACCTTGAACAAGCCTCAAGATGAAGCCTAGGGAAAAATAGGCTTTGCTAGTTCACAATTTACCTAGGGCAAGGACATCAGCCCTAAAATGTAGAAGTTAGCCACATGAAAAGGTTGATTTTGAGGCAAATACCTCACAACCAAGTGTTGAATCCCTCCACAAGGCAACAATCTCTACCTTAGTTGAAATTTATGTCCTAACCCTAGCTAGCAACTTTCATTAAGAGGCAAAAATTAAGTTTTAGGGAAGAAATAATGTATTTTGGAGTTAAATTTGGGTGTGATCAACAAAGTGATCAGGGCCAATGCCTTGACCTTGGGTGATGGTGTCTATGGGATAATTAACTTAGGAGAAAACAACTAAACCCTAGTAAGGAGTAAGGGAAATATGAAACCCTAGGTTTGAAATCCTAGCTATCATTTTTTAAGGAGCTAAATCAATGAGGGCTAGTTGAAAGATTCACTCATGGGATTGTCATACAAATTCTATAAGTGGGTAATGCATGCAATACCATTACTAAGATTCCATACAATAATTTTCAGCAGTAATTAGCACTTAGAAAGCCTAGGATAATTAACCATTCCATAAAATAGCCACAAAATACAAAGACTTATCAAATACAAGGTACACTTACAAAATAGAATGCATAAATCAATCTTTTATTGCTCCAAAATGACATCTCCAATACCAAAGAATAGTTGCATAAGCAAAAATCCTCACTAGATCACATCACAATAGACAAGAAACAATCCAGCTAGATCGAATTTTCTAAGAGGATCAAATATCCTACAAGTAGTCTGGGACGTGTCATCTACTAGTGTTGTCAAGAAGCTCCAGTCTCTAAATGTTGCATCTACTTAGGCCTATGTTGCAGGAAACGATGGGCAGGGTGTCATTTCCTCAAAGAAACGATAAGAAAATGATGAAACGCATGTGGTACGACCTTGAAACGCATTTCAAGCCATAATGGCACGTTTCTCGAGGCTGAAATGTGACCCAGTATGGCCTTAAACGCATTTCAAGGTTGTATGGCCGTGTTTTTTGCCAAAAAAAACCTTTTTTTCTCTTTACATTTTTAATATTTTATTAGGCGATTAAAATATTGTGTGGATGTTTCTAGATGTCTCTCGCAAGTTATAAAAAGACTCTCACCTCATTTTGGGGCAATGAACGACCTAGATTGACTATGAAATTACAATATTTTACAAGGCAATTTTTCATCTAATTTTCGCTTTGAGGGCGCTACCCCCGAACCCTTGCTAGGGGGGAGCTAGGTGGTTGCCACCACCCCCCTAGGTGGCACTAGTGGGGGGGCAAGCTACCCACACCCGCCCCGTCAAGGACTGGGATCCAAACACGGCTAAAACAAAACAATTTAATCATAATGTAATAATGTATCATGTATGTTTTATAATTGCACATAACATTTCTTATATATATATATATATATATATATATATATATATATATATATATATATATCTCCCATTTCCAAAATTTGTGAGATCACGTTTCGTACCTGTTGACCACTCCGTGTCAACTACCCTATAGCAATACACTTTTTCGCAAAGGGATGCCATCATGTTCAAGCATTCAGATCATCCGGGATTCGTCATCGTCAATCATCAGCCTGTCAGAGTTGTAAACCCATTCTGCAAAGTTTGTAATGTAAATGATCTTAGTAAGACCATATATGTATGTAACAACCTAGGTAAGCCTATTATTTTGATGACAATTTTCATCCTAAGAGGTTTTTTGTCTCACTGATTCATCTGTGTTTCCAAACACAGATAATCAGCTGAGTTTTTCACTCGAGCCTCACCCCAAAGCTAGTGTGGATTTTGTCATCAAGATCTTAGGTGAGTCTTAGTGTTCTAATCGAGTCTTTTGTAAAAGTGATTTGGAAATAATTTTAGCTAATTGGCTAAATTATTTTATTACAAATCATTTGGTCTACAAGATCATATTGAGTCGCAAATTTGGGTAAAAAATTGAGGGTCTATAATGAATGTGTTTCCCCCAATGTTGCTTTAATCGTTATCGAGATAATATCAGTGCGAGGAAAAAATTGGAAAAAATCGTAATTATCGGGAAATAATCGGAAATAATCAGGAAAAAATCGTTTGGTACAAAAATATTCATTTTTTTTCAATTTTTTTAATATCTAAACCATCTACAACATAAAATAAATACATTTATTCAAATTCTCGGTTCTATTGGCACTTGTGGGAATCATTAAAAAGATAAGGACTTAATTAGAATGTTTTTCTAGAAAGGAGGCAAACAAAACGAGAAAAAAATTTCTCTAGTAAATTGGAATACAGTCATCAGACCATTTGAGGAGGGAGGTCTGAACTTTAAAGATCTCAGTGCCCAAAACATAGCCATGGGAGCCAAATTAATTTGGAAAATCATAGCTCCAAATCCTGGTTGGGTGCAAATTGCGCTGTGGAGGAAGTACTTCATAGGACCGAGAACTAGATGTCTGAATCAACCCAAGAACCATTTCAACCCTCCTTTCAACAGGTTCATCAGCAGAACCAGTTGGTTGATAAGGAACCATTCATTCTGGATACCAGGCAATGGAAAACACATACATATTTGGAACGACGGCATCTTAAATAAACCTCCGCTGGCAAAATCGAAGGGCATGCCTGAGTTGCAATGCTGGATGTCAGAGGCCAGCATAATCTCATTGTGGGATCTTTCAACTTGGAAGGGCAATGTGTGGTCGGGTTGGAAGCAGCTCTCAGTTCCACTCAACTTACGCCTTAACCTAAAAACGTTAATCACGCATTTACATGGGCTAGCTCCAACTCAAGCAAGCAGACAGGACGTGAGAGGTTGGGGATCAAGTCGAGCAGGGTATTTTGTAGCCCAAGGCTATGTCAAATGTCTCGAGAGACCCCACGTGCCTCCCAATCCTACTCCCTGGATTGGCATATGGAGAATCCCTTCAATCCCCAAGGTAGACCACTTCTATTGGCTCCTCTGCCACCAAAAAAATTTGATTGAAGACAGGCTTCAGAAAAGGGGCTTCTATGGGCCGTCTAAATGCTCTCTTTGTAAGGAAAACTCAGAATCTGCCTTCCACATCATGATTAAGTGCAGATTCGCAGCCTCCATATGGCAGGAGTTCCTTGTCTCTTGGAAGCATAAATTCATCTCCCCATCCTCAGTCTCGGATCTATTTGCGGGCTGGATGGCCAAATACCTAGGCTATTCTCCAAAAAATAAAACAGTCAGGTTAGTGTGGAGTGCTCTGCCAAAATTCATCAGCTGGCAAATCTGGCTGGAAAGGAACCGAAGGGATTTTTGAAATAAGGAACAGGATTTCAGATTAGTGGCCAACGCAGCAAAATGTCAACTAGTTGAGTGGCTGGAAGATAAAGGAGACGACACAAATTTAAGCCAGCAGGACATAAAGCTGGGAACTTCTCTAAATTTCAAATTTCCAAAAGCAAACAACTCTCCTTCTCCTTGCAAAGATTGGCAAGTCAGAAAAAATGAAAACGATTTCCAAATCTGGATGAACAATCAAACTCTTCCATCCCTCTTCTTCGATGGGGCTGCTAAAGGGAACCCATGTACTGCTGGAGCCGGAGGTATTATCATAAATCCAGATGGAACAGTTGTGCACAGATTCGCTTGGGGATTAGGCCACTCCTCAAGCATACAAGCTAAAGCGATGGCCCTCTTCTAAGGAATCAAATTCCTCAATGAGTTGGGCTACAAGGAGGCAAATGTCTTCGGAGACTCCCAGGTGATCATCCAAACTTTGGCGAACAATTCCAATCCAGCGGACCTACACCTTGCAAGGATAATTTCAAGGATCAAACGCATGACAAAGTCCATGAATCTAAAGTACTTCCATGTTTTGAAAACGAACAACAAAGAAGCAGATAACGAGGCAAACAAGGCAGTTCAGTTAGATGCTGGTTCCTTTCTTAGAGACAATGAAATTCTTTGGGATCCTATTCCCTAGAGTGCCATGTTTTTTTCTTCCTTCTTCAACAGTTTGTTTGTACCTTCCATCTCGGGAAATTAGCAGCAGAAGTACACTGTTAAATGTAAAAAGAGGAGCCTGTTAAGAGTAGGTGGTATATTTCTCTCGCTGAAAAGTCACACAGAATTCTACCCCTTCTTTTGTAACCGAATTTGTGGCTCCGGGCCACCCAGTTAATGAAATCCCATAACCGTTTCTGTAAAAAAAACATAAAATAAATACATTGACACATAAATATGATAAAAGAACTAATATATAAGATGTTTAATATCATTTCTAGTGCTAAAATCACACATAACATTGAATCTTGTCCTGAATAGTAAGTCCTGACTCCTGAGTCCCAACTCAACCTCAAAATATCAACAAAAAATATAATTATGTATCGCATCATGTCATAATGTCATATACAATAAAATGAAGAAAATAACTAAAGTCTAATCCTATTGATTTCCTTTGCCCCTCTTGCGAGAAAATGCCACAGCTTTCCCTTTCCCTCTAGATGTAGATGCTGGTGTTGATGGAGTTGGCAGTGGAGTCTGCGATGCACTAGAAGCTGAAGAACTAGAAGTAAGAGCTATAGAAGGTAGACCACGTCCTCTACTGGTGGCAGGGGTAGCCCGGGCAGGTGGTCTCACCTAGAAACATTACAATATCTCCCAATCCTGAAATCCTGAAAATCTGATAAGTCTGCTGGATTTTGAATGAAATCTAAAATTCTACTTTTCCATATGAAATCCAATGAGGCCGAAACCACTCTCAAACATCCTGAGTTATTTCATGGTAATGTTAAAGATTTAAGTAAAAGGATGATAATGAAGATTAAGGAGAATGTCACTTTTACTTTAAGAATTTAACATTACCATGAATAGCATATCAATACTAGGGCCTAGACTTGATCATTACGCTGCCCCACTCAAAAATTATTTGTTTCTTTCAAAAGAAATTGCATTTCGAACATTTAGCATCCTTTGTAAAACCTCGCTGCCACGATTGCCCGCGATAATTTCTAATTTTATCGCAATTTTTTGGAAAAAAATCGCAATAATTTCCAAAAAATCGGGCAAAAAAAATTACTGGCAATAATTTCGAATAAAACTCGCGATATTTTCGTTCCGTTGAAAAACTCGCTATAAAACGATAATATCGCGATTTTCACAACACTAGTTTCCCCCTTTGAGGGTTGAAATGCAATTATCTTATGTAAATAATATTTTAGCCATTGTGATAAAATATTTGAGGGTCAAAAAAAATTATTAATCCCCTCATGTGTCAATTAATTAAATTTTCTGACAAAAATAGATTAAAAATCCTAAGCCAGAAATTTAATTAATTAGAGTCAAAATTAAAGTCTTAGAGAAAAATTTTCCAAATAAAAAATTCGTGAGTCCTAGAAATTTTGGACACTTGGGCTTTGGTGGTTAAGTCAAGGTCAATTTTTTGAGGAAAATAGCTCAAAATAATTAATTTTGAACTAATTAAAAATGAATTAAAAAATAAATTCGAAAATTCTTCAAAAAAAATCAACGATGGAGATTAAAAGATAATCAAATCTTTATCAATGGTCGAGATTACTTTGATGGGGATCAAACCAACTAGCCGTTTGGAGAATTTATCTATAAATTAGAGGTCATTTGTCTCAGAAAGGATCTCATCTTTGAATCGTGTACTAGCTCTCGAAGCTCTCTTGTAATTTTTCCTGGAATAATAATAACGCAAAATTCTTTGGGGTTGTCATTGATGGAGGTCTTTCTCTCCTACTTCTTCTAGTAAAATTGTTCTTAATGTTTTGCTGAATAATATTTTAGAAGTTGTTGATTATTAGCCTTCAAGGAATAACTTATTGCACAGGTATCTTGCATAGATTATTGAAACTAAAATAACATTTTAATTTAATTTAATTAATAGGTATCTCTAATTCTTGAAGATTACATTGTTATTTTATATCTCTATTGATCGGACAACTTGATCTTGAGTGTGCAGAAATCTTTTATATTCGAAAAACTTGGGCATGAGGGGAAGTCATCAGTTGAACCAACCAACTCCCAAGGCATAAGCTCTGAAGAGCCTTCCTAATTGAAATCTTAGAACTTATCTAATGAAGTTTCTCTTGCAGGGTTTCTTGACTAGTGCCTCATTTAAAATTATTTATCTTTTATATATTGTGTTTAATTGATAAATCTGGCTAGGAAGAGCTTGATGCTATTGATCTGGGAGCGGAGTTGGACTAATACTCCTCAAATCCAGTAGATATGTATTCTATTTATATAGATCTAAAGGTTTTGTAAAATAATTTTGTAAATCCTTGTTTGCAGCTGGGGTTTTTGGGTTCAAATTTTATTATTTTTTGTACATGTTGAGTTTTGGGTTTTTTATTTTTGTGCAAGAGAAGATCTAAGCATCCTCACAAAGAAATATTGGGATCTCGAGATAGATCTAGACCCTGGAGGAAACATCTAATCTCATATCCGTTTGCAGGGCTTGCAAGGGAAAGATAATCCGACATAAAAGCGATTTCAAATTAATTTTTTGAGTTTAAGATAAAAATATATTGGGAAAGGATCCTTTTGTGTCTCTAGCCCTAGTTGAGGGTTTTTCAAGCCCAACGTTAGCCTTTAAGGCTAAACGTTGCCCCTTTTCAATCCTCCATTATCTTTTCCCCTCTTTTTCCTAAGCCAAAAGGCCCTTCCTTGCCTTTCATTTCCCTGCGGCAACCCTCCAAACCATCACGCTACCTTCCACTTCACTATCCCAGCTCCTCCTCTCTCGGCCCTCTCCTTTCCCTCTTAGCGTCCCTGCCTTTCTCCTCCGCTGCATCTTTCTTCTCCTCTCCAGCCTCCTTTCCTGTCGCTTCTCCCATCTCCTTCCTCCCCTGTTGCCACAGCCTTTTCTTCTCCTCGGCAGCCCCTAAAACCTCTTCCGCTCCCTCCTTTCCTCCATCTACAACTCCTTTCCCTAACATTGCCCCTCCTAACCTTTCAGCTCCTTCGCTCAGACCTTAACTCCTCATACCTTCTCCTCTCAGCCCTCTTCCTTCTTCATTACTGCCTTAAGGCAGTGTTGACCACTACCTGTCAACTACCCATAGCAGTGCACCCCCCTTTTTCGCAAAAGGGATAGCGCTTGAGCGACGTGTCCGTGCCTGTCATCATTAGCCTAATCATATTGTTTTGTAAACCCAGTCTGCATGTGTAAATTCTAAATAATCTTAGCAAATCTGAGTCATGTATGTAAATTGCTTAGGTAGACCTAATTTTCTAGTGATAATCTACGTTCCGGAAGGTTTTTTGTCTCATCGATCCATAATCGGTAGAGTTTTCCTTCAGCCTAACCCCAAAGCCGGAATGAATTTTGTCATTAGAATCTTAGAGGAATCCTAGTGCGTTGATCTTCTAGATTATATCTGTGTCGCAAGACTGGGTGGTTTATGAGGGTCTATGTCAAACGGGTTTTCCCCCTTGAGATGTAAAATTGTAAAGTTCATAATGTAAAGTGTCTTGAGGGTTAGAAAATGTTTTAATCCCCTCATAAGTCCTTGTCCTAGGTCCTAGGTGATTTTTCCAAAGGCTAAGTTCGAGGATCCAAACATAAAAATTTAAAAATAGATAAAAATAATAATAACATAATAATTAAATTAAATATATATATATATATATATATATAATAAATTTAAAAAAAAATATATATATATATATATAAAATAAAATAAAATAAAATTTAAAAAAGAAATAAAATTTTGAAAAATAAATAACAATAAGTCAAATTTTTGAGTAAATAAATGCAGAATTTTAATTATTTAATATATTAAAATGCATTTAAAAATTCGACGGATGAGATTAAAAGAAATCTTGATCCTCATCGACGGTCGAGATTAATTTGACATGCATCACTCGAACTAGACGTTGGGAACTTTTCCTTTAAATAAGGTGCTAGGGGTCATTTGAGATCAGATTGGATCTTAGAGTCTGGTGCTAAAGAAAGCTCTCTTGTAATTATTTTTTGTGCAATAAAGAAAGACTTTGGGGTTAAAAATCTCGTTGGTGTTAACTCTTCTAAAAATGTTGTAAAATAATTCATTTTTCTGCATAATTTTATTTTCAATCATTGATAATAGCTTGATGAAGATCGATTCAGGCACAGGTATCTTGTCTGATCTTTGGGGTTTGAATGATAGTTTAGATTCTGAAATATAATGGCAAGTATTTCCATTTGATCTGGATTTCACTGTCATTTTTCTCTCTATGTTAATGGTTGATTTTAAGTTGTGCAGGAAATCTCAGTTTTGAGTTTACCGGGCATTAGGAGAAGTTCTCGGCTGAACCAGCCAACTCCCGGATTGCGTTTTCTGAAAGAGCCCAGCTAGTTTTAATCCCCCGCTTATCATTTGAAATTTTTTATGAATGCATGAAGGGTTTTCTGAAGTATCTCACATTAAAATTAAATTCTAATAATATTACTTTGATTATTGATAAATCTCGCTACTTAACAGTCGAAAATTTGTAAATGTTGTAATTATTTAGCTAATCTAGGGTTTTCAGTTTTGTTTTCTGCACATATTATTTTTGGGTGTTCTGTTTTTTGCCATTGCAGGTTGCAGGTACAAGATTTGAGAATTTTTCAGGGTTTCCATCAGCCAATTTGGAGCAGGAAAGATTTAAAATTTTGATCAGGTTTCTGCACTGCAGGTTTGCAAACTGCGTAGTGTTTGCAACCTGCGTTTTCAACTTTCACTACTACCTAGGTTTTGCTGCTGCAGAAAAATTTTAAATTTTTTTTTAGAAGCTGCAGTCATTGTTGCTCCCTTCAGCCTGCACAACACTGGCGTATTCACCTCTTCACGTGACCCCCTCATCCGTTCAATGCATTGCCACATTGCCAATCCATCCATTCCTTGCTATTTCCTCTCTTCCCCGCAGTCCTCCTTCCTCGCAGCGGTGTCCATTTCTTGCAATCACTGCTTATTGCGTATGCTCATCCCATCTCTGTGCGTTCCTTCCCTTAGTCCCTGCACAGTCGTGTATTTTTTTTTGTATCCCTCAGTCCCTTCGCAGCCCCTCAATTTGTCCCTGCTCTTTGCTGCGTCTTGCATGGTCAAGCAAACCCAACCTTTCCTCCATCAAATCGCTCTACTGCCTCGACCTGCATCATAAGCAAGCGTTAAACACATTAAAATTTTCATCGAAACCTTTCATTTTCCACTGTTGCCTCTTCTTCCTACGCATCTACCCATCGCTCTCCTCATTCTTTGTTATATTTATCGATGATCTCCAATCCTTGACTCCCTTCCCCTTCCCATGCTTCACTTCCAGAACCTGCGTCCTCCCTCTGCCATTTCAACCCTCAAACCTGCTATCATGCGTCGAACCCTCCATCACCGAGCCCTTCTTTCCATGTTGCTACCTGCGTACAGTCTCCAGCTCCCTGCGTCCAGTCTTCCCTCCCTACGCAACTCCTCCTTCGCAGCCGCAGCTCCTCACGTTTTGCTTCCGCCATCCAACATGCACAACATAAACAAAGCATTCAATTTTTTTTGGATAGTGCATGTTAGGGATAGCGTATTCTTGGATTTCATTTTATCAACGCATTTTTATATTTTGTAAAGATATAGCATAGGAATTTTTGACATATGCGTATGGTGTTGTTAAGATTCTCATTGCGTTTGATTTCATATATATATTCATGTGTTAGGTATTGTCTATAGGTCTGTTTTGTATATATTTATTTGAATGTTGATTTTATTTAGTCTAGGTTTGGTTAGATTTCGTTTAGTTTTAGTTTGATTTCTTTTAAATAAAAAATATAATAGAAAAGGGGGTTAGATTTGATTTTTCATTTGTTTTAGGGTTTAGTTTTATAGAATTTCATTTTTGTTATATATGGTCAGGTGTTAGTTTTAATTTCGATTTCATTTAGTTTAGAATTTAGTGTAAAGTTTTAGATAGATTTTAGATTTTTAGGTTTATAAATTTAGTTTGGTTAAATAATCATCAAAAAACAATGAAAAAAAAAATCATAAAAAGTTAAAAAAGTTTCTTTTTTAAATTTTAGACTTTTAGTTTAGACTAGATTATTTAGGATTTTAGTTTTGTTAAATTTTTTAGACTTAAATTTTATAATATATATATATATATATATATGAAAAAAATTAAAAAAATTGAAAAGCTTAATAAAAATTGAAAAATTCATTTTTGGTTGTCTCTATGTTCCATTTCTCTATAGTTAAATGCACTTAATGTTTTATTTGAAGTTAGCTATGTGAAAGTGGTAACTGGTCAGCATTTAAATTTTATGATCATTTAAAGCATTTAATTTTTCTTGAAATTTAATTGTTGGATCCTTATTAAGGCATTGTGTATTTGTTGAATATCTTACATCACTTGGGATATTCAATAATAAATGATTATTTTAAATGGTTTATACTTCTGCAACATTTAACAAATAATCATTTAATCATTAACTCCATAAGGCACTGGTACATTAATTTCTAAATCAATCAAGTGCTAAGTTGCTTTGTTGTGTCTCCCAACCCAACTGGTCCACAGTTGGTCATCCATTGTCCCATAGGGTCTACCCCCCTTAGCCGCAGGAGACCGCTTAAACAGAGAGATCGGGGATCAGGTGACAGCCCCGGTCTGAGCGTTGTTGTGACAATCTGTGCGACAACAGGGAGCCTTCCAATTCTCCCTAGCGCAGCCTCTAATCTGCTCTCAAGGGCTCCTCCTTCCTTCAGCATGACCATTAGAAAAGTCGCTTGGCAGTAGTTTTTAAAGGGCCATTCTTGTTGCATACAAGTTGTTGGTTGGCATTGAATTTCTAATCTAAGAACTTTGAAAATAAGTTTAAAGAGCCTTCAAATATTGAATATCAACCTAAAGGATTAAATCAGTTGTCTTAGTTTTCCATGAGATCTTGTGATTGATTTAAGGTTACAGCAAAACCACAGATCTTAACGTCATTCAGTGGCAGCCCTTAATTACATTAAAGGTCAATTTTTTGGTAGATTAATCATGAGGTTTTGGGGCTATCATTGTATGCAGTGGACTAAAGTAGAGCAACCAGATCTGAAGCTCTACATTACAGACCTTAATCATATTGCAAGCATAATAATAAATATCTAGGGCAATCTAAATTAGTTTATTGATTTTGTTTTATTGAGGACTGATATTGACTAATCTTCAGCTACAGCAGTGATATCTCATGGAATCCTTATATTGCATCTAGCACTAATATTAGTAATTGAGTACTCGCATTTTTCCTTGCATCCTGATGTATGATATTTTGGACTAATATATGCTTGACAGTGGTAACAACAAGCTCATCTTTGTTTGACAAGTAATATTTTTTGAAGTCTGATGCATTCATTCTATTGCTAAGGTTGATCACTGTGTATCTCTTAGCATTGGGGATAGCCTCTCAGTTAACTGCTAACCTCTTCATCTCTGTTGTTCTCTTAGCCAATTGTGCATTCATTTGTTTGAATTGTTGCATCATATAAGTGGAATGGCATATTCATATATCCTAAGCATTCCTTTTGATTCATATTGTTTTAATTGCATCTCATTGAAGCATTGCATTAACATTTGCATACTAGATTTAATCCTTTCATCTCACATAGTTTAGTCTTGCATTCATTCTAACATCATCCCTCTTGCCATATTATTGAATTGTGAACATATATTTACTTCTAAACTTTCCACTTGCCTGTACTTGTTCCTCTCATTGTTCACTGTAATTGCTATATCTCATTGAGGCATATTTCTGAAGTACAAGTTTCATTCATCTCGCAAGTTGTATTTCTCTGCTCATATTTCAATATCTTCCATACTAACATTTGTCTTGCAGCATTACTTGTCATGTAACTTGAAATATTATCTCTTGGAAGTGTTACATCTTTATTGATCATTGTTATCAAGGCACTGGTCTTTATTTGTTATTGATATAATTCAAATTCATCTTGTGAACATATACATTAATCATCCCATAATCACACTTGTTAAATAATCCTTAATTCAAGTTGTTGAAAGGAGTAATTACCTTGCCCTTATTTTCCTAGGACTACTTGTTCCAACAGGTTTCCCTTCATCATCGTTCTTAGGGACTATGTCCCTTGACTTAGCTAGGAGATTGTTTAAACGGAGTGAGTAGAAATCAGAGTGACAGCCCCTACTTTGAGCATTGTGCCTTAGGTGTACACTTTGGGCGACAACAGTACCCATACCCGTTTCCCCGTATCATGCAACTTACGCTTAGGCCAATGTACTTCTCTTAAGGGCCTGGGTACCCATGGAGTAGGTGCCCAAAGCTTGGGTTGTAGTGACCCATTAGACAAAAACATGGATTCTAGTCACATCTACCATCCACCAGAGACTTGTGGTCGCCCAAATTGTATAGGCACGATGCGACAACGCTCAGGGCGGGCATTGTCACTCTAACCCCTGCCCTCTCAGTTCTAGTTGTCTCCCTACAACAGGCTATGGGGGGTAGTCAATATGAAATGTGAAGATAAGAGACTCATTGGCAATCAACAAGTTTGGGAGACACAACTGAATGGCCTAGCAACTTAGTTAATCTAGCAAGTTTTAGAGATTATATTAGATTATAGTGAAAGACCAGTGCCTTAATGGAGTCAAATATTTTCTTTATAATGAATTATTTACCAAGTAACCGGATGAACAGTTACTGCCTTAAGATGCTCCACTCTCCTAAAATCTAAGTGAGATGCTGAATCTTGGTTTATTTTAAGTTAAATGTCTAACTAGACGAATATTTCCCTCAGTTGTTTTGACACTAGTCTCTAGAATAAGTTGTGAGAGAGAAACCAAGGGGAAGCAAACTATGGCTTGATTAATGTTAAAATTGGCAACTAGGGCCAAACTCCATGTGGGTCATCTTATTAATGGAAGCTAATATTTTTCTTGGATCCCTCTCATCGAGAGGTGTAGGATTGATCTAAAGATCATCTGATTCCGATAAGTATTCATGGAGATATGAATTTATTTGTGTTATGGGACAATTCGTCAAGGTCGGCCAGCAACCAAATAAACCCCACTTGTGCTCAGCGTTTTAGTATAAATAGAGGTGGCCTCGAAGTCATTTCAACACACTTGGGATCTCTTCCTCTCTACTTGTCTTTGGGTTTTAGTAGGAGGAGAGATACTAAGGGATAACGCTACCCTAATCTAGAGGGCAGAAAACGAAACTGTCGAGAAAAGCTGAAACTACCGAAACTGTCGGGAAAAGCCAAAACTGTTGGAACTGTCGAGAACTGCCGGAACTGCTAGGAAAAGCTGGAACTGTCGGCACTGTTGGGAAAAGTCGGAACTGCCAGAACTGTCAGGAAAAGCCAGAACTGCCGAAATTGTCGGGAACTGCCGAAACTGCTGAGAAAAGTCGGAATTGCCAGAACTATCGGGAACTACAAGAACTACCGTGAAAAGTTGGAATTGTCGGAACTGCCAGGAATAGCCGAAATTGTCGGAACTGTCGGAACTGTCGGCACTGTCGAGAACTGCCGGAACTGCCAAGAATAGCCGGAATTGCCGGAATTGCTAAGAATAGTCGTAACTGTTGGGAACAGTCGGAACCGCTAGGAACAACCGAAACTGTCGGAACAGCTGGGAAAGCTGATGCAGAGGGCAGAAGCCAAAACTGTCAGGAACTGCCGAAATTGTCAGGAAAAGCCGCAACTGCTGGAACTGCCAAGAATAGCCGAAATTGTCGAAACTGTTGGGAACAGCCGAAATTGCCGAAACTGTCGGAACAGCCTGAGCATCTGTCTCCGAAGGAGAGCAGCATGCAAGGGACAACTAACTAACATTGGGACAGTTGAATGGTACTTAGCTACAAATACACCAAGCATGCAATGTTACAGCTAGCATGCAAGGGACAGCTAGCATGCAACAACAAGCATGCAAAGGACAAGAAGTATGCTAGGGCCAACAAGCAAGCTAGGGACAACAAGCAAGCAAGATGCAGCCAACACATAGGTCAGTCTAGCAACATGGTGCAGCAATGGCACATAATGCAGTACAGTGATGGGTACAGTCATGATTAATGAAGCATAATGAGATGCAGCATAGTGATGATGGGTGCAGCATGGTGAGGTGCAGCAATGATGACGAAATGCAGCACAACGATAAGTGAAGGAGTCATCTTGGAGAATCAATTGAAGCAGCATGTCTTCAACTGATCTCATGTATCATCTTCTTAGAGATGGTCTATGCTCTTATCTAGATAAGTCAAAGTGTTGACTTCCGTTGTAAATGTACTATCTATCTCTCTCTCTCTCTCTCTCTCTATGTGCTGAACTATTGAAGAACATATAAGAAGAATTGATCAAGGGTTTCCCCACATTGGGGTTTGTCCCTAGCTAGCACCACATCTTGTGTCCTCTTATCTTGGCTTGTCTTCTGCGATTTATGTTTATGTTCTATCTGCAATTTACTTTAACGCTGATTTGATTGCTAATCTGGAAAAGATATTGAGCTAACTGTGAAAAATGAAATAAATTGCTCTAAGCATAGAACATACCTAAAATTAACATGGTATCAGAGTTGAGGTGAAGACAATGCCCAAGAAAGTGTGAATGAGCAATCACCGAAGACATTTGGGAAAGGACAAAAGGATCAGTGGATTCCTCATCCCTCTTCAAATTCACCGAGGGTGAAGTCGAAGCAGAGAATATTATCAAAATAGCGCAGCAAAAGTTTTTGATGGCCTACCTAAAGATCACTTCATTAGGAAGTCTGGATCTAAGGGTGGAAGGAAAGGCGGATGCCATGGTTGCAATAAGTTCGGCCATTATGCGAAGGAGTGTCCGAATGGCAAAGACACATCTCTTGATGAAGATAACAATCATTCCAGGAACATCTTCAATGATCAAAGGAATGACAGGTAATGCAAGTCATCAAGGAAACGAGATGCAGCATAGTGATGATGGGTGCAGCATGGTGCAGCACGGTGAGGTGCAGCATGATGACAAAATGCAGCACAACGATAGGTGGAGTCATCTTGGAGAATCAGTTGAAGCAGCATGTCTTCAACTGATCTCATGTATCATCTTCTTAGAGATGATATATGCTCTTATCTAGATAAGTCAAAGTGTTAACTTCCGTTGTAAATGTACTATCTCTCTCTCTCTGTTGAACTATTGAATAACATATAAGAAGAATTGATCAAGTGTTTCCCCACATTCAGGTTTGTTCCTGGCTAGCGCCACATCTTGTGTCCTTTTGTCTTGGCTTGTCTTCTGCGATTTATGTTAATGTTCTATCTGCAATTTACTTTAATGCTGATGTGATCGCTAATCTGGAAAAGATATTGAGCTAACTGTGAAAATTAAAATAAATTGCTCTAAGCATAGAACATACCTAAATTTAACAATTAACGATCCCTCTCCTTGAGTTCTAACCACCTAATGCCTCCGGCGCTGCAGAGACTCTGGCTCTGACGACTGCAAGGTCACCATATTAACCACTAAAGAGGTTCTAGACTTCACAAGCTAGATGAGAAAGGCAATCCTATCTCTCTATCGACCAACCTTATGCTTGGAAGTAAATTAACTAATGCAAATCTACGCCTAAGATGCAAGTGCACACTATGAGTGATTATTCTTAAGTCGATATTGTTAAGGTTCTTTAAGTACTTAGACGCAAATGATGATTTCCAACTTGGAACAATGAAGTACTTAAAAAATAAATTTATGATAATCTTCTCCACAAGAGAGAGTGCTCAAAATAAACGGTGCCAGAAAATGTTGTCGAGATCATCAATAGACAATTGCTTGTAAAATAAACATGATCAATGCTTCTTTGCACAATTAGCAAATCTTCAAGATTATAATAATGGAACTCCGATATGCCAATTAGATACACACAAGAAATTGAATCCCCTAGTAACACAAGAAGACTAATTTCAAAATCCCTCTTACCACAATTATGATTAGACTTGATTAACTGCTTTAAGAGTGGCTTAGATCAATCAAGCTAGTAAATTCAAAAGAGTTATTTATCTCGACAATATCAATGAAGAGCAATGAATTCACTTGATAACAATGAGAAACTAGAGCATTAATCCACAATGTTTACACTTTAAGCTAATTAGCCAATTTCATCAAACAATTATCACCTCAATAGTTGAATTGAGGCTTCTGTGATCCATATCACAGAAGCCTCAATTCAACTATTGAATCCCTGCACGGAAAAGCCATTGCAACTAAGGTTCACCAATTTGAACGGGCACGCTTGCAGGTTTCGAAGTTGAAGTCAGATCTGGAGTTTCTTAAAAGATGTAGAGACTCCTCCATCATCCCTGTCTTCGCCCAAATCAATCATCGCCTTCATACTCCCCAAAACCATCGGGTTTTCCTTAAGGCTAGTTTAGCTTTATTAAGAGCCGAAATCAACAAGGTCAGAAGATCCCTGAATTTTCTCTCGTAATCTTATGGGATTGCATTTAGATCTTGCGAACTTATTTTCCGCCTCTCTTTGGGACAAAATCGATGCTTGTTCGACCTTAAAATCCCTACGGTTAGAGGAAATTCGTAAGCAGAAATAGTCTTTTAAATTTCAAAAATTAGCCCTAAAATCTTCTGTAGCTTCCCACAAGATGGTCTTGGCTGACCAGAAGTCTGCGCTCAAGGATTGGTTTGTTTGTGGGGTTTCTGATTTACTCCCACCGTGTGAGATTAAGGATCGCTCTGTAATCGCCAGCGTAGAGGCCAGCTCCTCTGGCCCCCTCAATACGCTCTGATCTTCTGTTGTTCTTCTTCATTCCGGCGTTGTTGAGAAGGGTGAACATTCTGATCTCTGCCCAGCTAGTGATCGAAGGGATAGTTCTACCCTTAACTCCATTATACCTCTGCGTGAGGATAGAGTGAATTCTGGGCTGCCAGTTTTGGTTAAGGATCTGCAAGACAGCGTGATTTGCAGTTCCTCTTCAGCGCGCGGTGGTGAGTCACCAGCAGCCATGGCTGGGTATCCAACACCGTATTCCTCCCTCAACGTTTCTCATCCCGTGGGTGCTTCGAACCTATCTTTTGACTTGATCTCGTTCAAACCTATGGAGAATGGTGGCATTTCACCTCTGCGTGAAGGTGGAATTCATCCAGGTATGCTGGTTCTAATTGAAGGTTTGCAGGGCAACGTTGTTTTTAGGTCTTTCTTGGAGCGCGGAGGTGATTTGCCAGCATCCACTGCTGGATGTCCAGCATCTGACTCTTCCCTCTGCGTTTCTCATCTAGAGAGTGAATTGTTTCCTACATGCGACCAGTTCTCTATCAATCCAATTCTGAATTGCGGCATGGTTCCAGTCGTTGGTAAGGCTAGTCTGCTCTGCTCCAAAGGTAATGACTCTATCCTCAACGTGCATTGTTCTCCTATTAATTTAATGTCTGTTATTAATAATAATAATAATTATTTTATTATATATATTATTATTATTATTATAATATCATTAATATTAATTTCTCAACTAATAATAAGAATAATAATACTATTAAAAATAATAATATTAATAATATAATAATAGCAATGATATAATAGTAATAGAAGGTGTAATAATAATAATAATAACGGTAATAATAAGAATAATAATAATAATTATAATTATATTTTAAATATAATGTAGTTAATAATAATAATGATGATGATGATGATGAGGTAAAAATTATAGTTCTATGAATAGTAAGATAATTAATTATAATGTGGTTGTAATAATAATAATAATATAATAATAATAATGATATAATAATAATAATGAGGAAGGAAATAATTATAGTTCTATGAATAGTAAGATAATTAATAATAATAACGGTAATTCTAAGAATCATAGTATAAACAATATTAATCCTCCCTCTCCTTCTCATATTATTAATAAGGTTATAAATTTATCTAGTTTCTCCTTTCCCCCTTCTGTTTTTAAGGTCTTAGGCAAAGGTTTAAACTTTGCCTTGGCCCCTAAGAAGATCCCTGTGGATGACATTATTTGTGACATAGAATTTGGGATTCGGTAATCAATGAATTGAATTGATTTACATGAGCAAAAATGAAGCTCAATAAGTAATGCAAAGATATTTAAAGTAATAGAAACATCAAGTTTCTATTAAGAAATAGAATCAACCAGTTTCATCTAAGAAACTGCTAAAACGATAAAAATAGCAACAGCTAATAGGAATAAGCATTAAACACTAAATAGTATTATTCTAATACCCTCCCTTAATGCTCAATCTATTTACAACACCAATAGACCCTCTGAATTTTACAAACTTATCAAGACCAAGAGGCTTGGTGAAGATGTCTGCGGGCTACTCCGTTGTGGGAACATATCGCAACTGAACGGATCCGTCTTCAACAAGTTGGCGAATGTAATGGCAATGGGTTTCCACATGCTTTGTTCGTTCATGAAAGACTGCATTCTTGGCAAGTTTGAGCACTCCCTGGTTATCACAAAACAAGGGAGTAGGACCTGTCTGGGAAACATGCATATCCGCAAGCATACGTCGAAGCCAAACTGCCTCACAAGATGCCTTAACTACTCCCCGATACTCTACTTCTGTTGAGGAGAGAGCCACTACCTGCTGCTTCTTACTAGTCTAGGTGACAACACCGGATCCTAGACTAAACACATACCCAGCTGTAGACTTTCGGTCATCAACCGAACCGGCCCAGTCAGAATCTGTGTAACCACTGAAGATAGGATCGGAACGTCGAGTGTATAGGAGTCCATAATCAGGAGTGCCACGCACATATCGTAGCACACGCTTTGCTACTATTCAATGATCAGCCTTAGGAGCTGACATGAAGCGAGAAATGTAGCTCACTGCAAAACTGATGTCAGGTCTAGTGGCAGTAAGGTAGATGAGGCTGTCCACTAATTGCCTGAATAAAGTTTCATCCACAAGGGGGGAGGATGACTAAGCTGAAAGTTTGAGCCCTGGTTCCATAGGAGTCGTGGCCGGTTTGCAATCCTGCATTCTGAACCTGTCCACAAGATTTTTGGCATACTTGGATTGAGAAAGAAAGATGTTGTTCTCAGTCTGCCAGACTTCAACCCCCAGACAGTAATGAAGAAGTCCCAAGTCTGTCATATCAAAGGTGATGCATAAGTCTTGTTTGATCCCATGGATCAAATGTGCAGAGCTGCCAATAATGATAAGGTCATCCACATAGACAACCACAAACAAAATATCATCACCAATATGCTTGATATACAGGCTTGCATCAGATGGGCTCCGCTGAAAGCCATGATCTGTCAGATACTGATCAATTTTCATGTATCAAGCCCTAGGGGCTTGTTTCAATCCATAGAGTGCTTTAACTAATCTACACACTTTCTGTTCTTGACCGGCAACCTTGAATCCTGGAGGTTGCGTCATGTAGACTTCTTCCTGTAAGTCACCATTTAGGAAAGCACTCTTTACATCCATCTGATGAACTTTCCAATTGAACTGAGCTGTTAGGGCAAGGACAAGCCGTATGGTACTCATCTTGGCTGTAGGAGCAAAGGTCTCCTCATAGTCGATGCCTTCCTTCTGTTAGAACCCTCAAGCAACAAGACGAGCTTTATACTTGTCTAGAGTTCCGTCAGCTTTGTATTTCACTTTATACACCCATTTGCAGCTGATGGGCTTTTTCCCTGTAGGAAGATCAGAAAGGGTCCACATGTGATTCTTCTGAAGACTCTGGAATTCAGCTTCCATAGCCTGTTCCCACTCACATGTACCCTTAGCCTCTGAATAGGTTTGAGGCTCAAAAATACTGTGTAGCTTAGCCATAACAGCAAAATTTATTGTAGACTGTTGTTTGCTCTTATGCCTAGAAGTTCTACCTTCAAGGAGCTCATTATCCCGGAGATCACCAATGGTTTTAGCCCACCATTTAGGCCAAAGAGTAGAGGAACCAATATCAGGAGGAGGTGGAGAAGGCTCAAGAACAATAGGAGCAGCAAGAGGAGGGTTATTTTCCGGAGGAAGCCCAGGTAGTGTATTATCAAATACTGATGCTGCATCATCTCTCCCATCGAGTGGACCTACCGGAAGAAGAACACTGTGAGGCTGATCCTCAGAACATTACTCAGAAGGAGAAGACTGAAAGAATCCTCTGTCTTCATCAAATATTACATCCCGACTGAAGCTAAGACGACCAGTGGCTATATCTATCAGCCTATAGGCCTTGTGATGATCACTGTACCCTGTCATCATGAGTTTCTGGCTTTTGGAATCCAACTTAGAGCACTTAGCAGCTGGAATCCAAACATATGCAACTGAGCCAAATACTTTGAGGTGACTAATCTTAGGCTTACGGCCAGACCAAACCTCTTCGGGAGTCTTCCCCTAACAGCCTAAGTAGGTGATCGGTTAAGAAGATAGACAGCAGTGAATACTGCTTCAGCCCAGAATTTGTTCGGAACACTCACGTGTTGTAACATGGAACGAGCCATTTCAACAACCATACGGTTGCGGCGTTCGACAACATTGTTCTGCTGAGGAGTGTCGAGTGTAGTTAACTGGCGTTTGATGCCATGAGTATCACAGAAGTTGGAAAAAGCAGAAGAACAAAATTCCCCCCGGTTATCTGTCCTAAGAGTCATGATATTATAGCCAGACTCTTTTTCAACTAAGGTTTTAAACTTCTGAAAGGTACTAAATGCATCAGATTTATATTTTAGAAAATACACCCACATCTTTCTACTAAAATCATCTACAATAAGCAAAAAATATTTGCAACCAGTAATAGAAGATGTATTCATAAGACCACAAATATCGGCATGAATTAACTAGAGTACCTTAGATGCGCACCAAGATTCTCCATCCTTGAATGAAGACCGATGTTGCTTGCCAGCTTGACAAGCGCCGTATACTCCCAACTGCTGAGTCTGAATATCAGGTAACCCAGACACAAGTCCCTCCTAAGAGAGCTGAGAGAGATACTCCATGTTTAGATGCCCATATCGTTGATGCCACAGAGTGCTGATGGGAGAAACACGAGCTGCTAGAGCCACTTCTGGAGAATCACCAGTGTCAAGAAGCCTGTATAGACCATGATCCTCTAGGCCAACAGCAACCGTAAGACTAGTGTCCCTGTTGATAATGGAGCACTTGTGCGCACTGAACACTACATCAAGCTGAGGAGAGTTCCTCATAATCTGGCTGACAGACAGCAGATTAATTTCCATACCAAGAACATAGTACACATTCAAGAAGATGAGTGTGCGCCCACCAAACTGGATCCGAACTATACCTTTTCCGAATACTCCTGAATCACTGAAAGGTGACAAGTCAATAAACCAGTCACGCCTATGAGAGAAATGGCGTGATGCACCAGAGTCAATGTACCAGGCCGAAGACGGGACATGATCTGAAGACCTTTTAGCCATAAAGGCGTAAAAGGCAGATTTTGTCTGCTCGAAATGTTCTGCAACATTCGCTGTCTGATGGGGCCCTCCCTGTTTCTTCTGTTCAGAAGCAATCCTCTGTCGGCAATCTTTCTTCATGTGGCCGAATTTGTGACAGTAAGTATACTACACATTTTTCTTCCTAGCAGGATCAAAAAACTGAGAAGAACCTTTCTGCTGAAAGGACTGAGAGGACTGATATTTGGCAACAAAAGCATTTTCTGAGAAGGTTGATGAGGCACCACTACCAAACTGTTGTTTCCAACGATCCTACTTCATGAGTTTGGTGCATAACTCCGGAAACTTCGTATCAACATTAGTGGAGGTAATGTTGAGTGTTTCTATGAAGTGCTCATAAGATTTGGTAGACTTTTCAGAGTGATGACTACCATATCTTCTTCCTCCATGGTGCAACCAATGGCTTCAAGTTGATCTCGAATGTCTTTAATCTTGTTGAGATGTTCCTGTAAAGACATATGTTCGTCCATCATGATGGAGAACAACTGATTCTTGAGAAAGAAAGCTATGCTCTTGTCGGATGTCTCGTGCAGTTCCTTCAAATGTTGCCAGACCTCGGCAGTTGTCTTGCCAGAAGGAATCTGCGGTAACTAATCATCAGTCACAAAGAGCTTGAGGAGCATAACAGCCTCTCAATTTCGATCATCAAACTTATCTTGATCGGTGCCAGCGGTACCAAGACGGAGCTCTTTGTTCAGAACGCGCTGATCAAGACGCCTATATTCAAAAATGGTCAACATTCTCTGTTTCTAGATTTTATAATTGGTGCCATTAAAGCGCTAACTGCCTTCCAACATCAGATTGGTTAGTGAGACCATCTGCACGTTTCCCAAGAAATAGACAACAACAAGGGAGTCTGGCACGGATTTGAATGCAGATGCCAGCTAATCCTGGACAAAATCTGACATGTGCTGGTGCAATATAAAATAGAACCAGAAATAGTTCTGAGGAACGGATTCAAGGAAATATATAAAGCACCAAAATAACTTACTCGGCAAGAATCCACAAAGGCTTTCAGCAGTACACAAAACACAACAAATGAAGATACTCAAGCCTGATCGTTTATACGAACAGCATTTCACAGTTGAAGAGCTTTAAAGCAAGCTATCTTGCAATGAATTATCTGGTTCCCGTCGATTCGATGGATACTTTCTTCAATGTAACTAGGGCCAATTTGTACAGCCCAAAGGCACTCTGTTGGACACGGCCCACAGCCAAAATGAAAAAAAAAAATAGTGAAATGGTAGCCTTGAATCGTGCTGTAGCGGGCCACAGTGAGCCTGAGGAAAAAAAATTACGCGCCTTGTAGATCCTACAATTACCAATCTGGAGCTTTGAGTGAAAAGGGCGTCGGGAAAATCAAAACGATTTTGCAACGCAATTTCACTTTCTGCAGGTTAATATAGACCGTCTCGAGCAATCCAAAAATTTAACCAATCGCAGTCGAGGGTGAAGAATACTGCGAGGATCCTGCAACAGGAACAAGGTAAATACTGTCCCAATAACAAGTCTTTGATTGGCAATAAAACTAAGGGAACTGATGGACACGTAGTTCGTGAATGTGCTCACCCTCTGTGGGGTGACAAACAAAGTGAGAACGACAGACGCCTCCAGAACAGAATAGCAATGTGCTCACAATGCGCAGATTTCGCCCACGCTTCGAATCTCCATGCCTTCCTTTTAAAATTCTCTGACCAAATTCCGAAAAACAAAAAAACGTTAACCCCAGACGCCGATAAACAAGAATTTAGACAGTAATGAACGGTTTCACATTGTCTGCGTTGAGAATCAAGTGGGATTTGCCGTCAAAATCAAGTGGGTTTTGCTGCAAACAAGTGCACTCCTAAAGCATCTGTTTCAGCAATGTCAAAAAACTTCTGCTTCGAACACCAAATCGCAAATTAAACGCAACGCCCAAAAAAAAAATACTGCGGCCAAGAAATTTTGACGCCCGAAAAACCAAGAAAAAAAAAATTCAGAGTGGGATGATCAGCCGAAGGATTGACTCCAAAGTATATTCTAGTAATCAAGAAACCCTCGAAGTAGTCAGAATCCGCAGGCGCAAATTAAACAACGACGTCCAAAAACAACTGATGCCCAAAAGAAATTCAGATTCCAAGAGCAATTTCGAAATGAGCCACAGAATTTTTCAAGCAATGAAAAATTATTTCGAAAGATACCTGTGCTCTGATACCATAATCAATGAATTGAATTGATTTACATGAGCAAAAATGAAGCTCATTAAGTAATGCAGAGATATTTATAGTAATAGAAACATCAAGTTTCTATTAGGAAATAGAAACAACTGTTAAAACGATAAAAATAGCAACAGCTAATAGGAATGAGCATTAAACACTAAATAGTATTATTCTAATATTCGGGGTTTACCTGATAGTATTAAAAACATTATTAGGCAAGATTGTGCTATTGTCCTAAGGAAGGCTAAGCCTCCTAAGAGCAACCTTAGCAGGGATGAATTTGAAGCCCTAAGATCCTTAAATCAGAACAATGATATTGTAGTTCTAAAAGCTGACAAAGGTGGGGCCGTTGTCATTCTTAATAAGGAAGACTACCGCAATAAGATGTTGGATCATCTTCATAATAGTGAAAGCTATAAGAAGCTTTCCAAAAACCCGTTAAAGAAGATTTCCAGGAATGTGGCCCTTGCCATTAAATCCTGTAACTCAGTGAGTCCCCTTCACAATAAACTCATTGAGAGCAATCCTACCACACCTAGAATCTATGGGCTCCCTAAAATTCATAAGCAAGGAGCTCCCCTTAGGCCCATACTCAACACCATTGGAGGTCCTACCTATCTTCTTACTAAGTTCCTTGCCTTAAAGCTTAAACCTTTAGTTGGTCGTACAGAGTCCTTCGTTAAAGACTCTGCTTCCTTTATTGAGGAGCTCAAGGACATTAAGCTAGACCCTGGAGACATTCTTGTCAGTTTTGATGTTGTTTCCTTGTACACTTGCGTCCCTATAAATGAGGCCATGGAAGTGATCAACCGTCTAATGGATCTTGATACCGCTCAATTAGTTGAGATCTGCCTCACTTCGACCTTTTTCAGTTTTGAAGGTGAGTTCTTTGAGCAAACCTATGGGGTTTCCATGGGCTCACGCCTATCCCCTGTTGTTGCACATCTTTTTATGGAGG
Organism: Pinus taeda; assembly: GCA_000404065.3. Lineage (NCBI taxonomy): Eukaryota > Viridiplantae > Streptophyta > Pinopsida > Pinales > Pinaceae > Pinus > Pinus taeda. Next base: position 116,285 of record APFE030968607.1, read on the forward strand.
ATTTTGAATCCAAGGCTCTAAACTCAGCCCACCTCCTGTCTAAGCTTTCGAAAAGATATGTAGATGACACTAATGTCATCTGGTCTCACGGCCAACAGGAGTTAGATCTCTTCTTCGATCATCTCAATAGTCAATCCTCGGCCATTAAGTTCACCAAGGAACAAGAAGTCAATGGTTGCCTCCCTTTCCTTGATATTCTTATCTCTAAGAAGAGTGATGGTTCCCTCTCCCACCGAGTGTTTCGTAAGAAAACTCATACAAAGCAGTATCTTCATGCTAGTTCCCACCATTTCTCAGCTCAAAAGTTGGGAGTTCTCAACACCCTTGCTACTCGTGCCGTAAGGATATATGATAAAAAGAGCTTCGAAGAGGAGGAGAAATCCCATCTCCTTAATGTCTTTGTTGAGAACAGTTATAGTAGATACATGGGTCAGAAGGCTTTCCTCAAAGCGGCCAAGAATTCGTTAACTAGAAGAGCACTGAAGGAACGGATTCCAGGTGTCCATCTTACGTTTGTTCAGGGGACCACTGATAGGATTGCGAGGATTCTTAAGAAGCATAATGTCCCCTCGACCTTTAGACCCCTTAACACCACTCGTAAGTCCCTCAAATCAGTGAAGGATCCTATTGACCCTAAGGACATGAAAGGGGTATATATTATTCCTTGTTCCTGTGGGACCCCCTATATTGGTGAGATTGGTCGCTCCATTAATCAAAGGATTAGTGAGCACGTAGCTGACCTTAAGCATAGGAGAACCAAGTCTTCTGCTTTAGCAGAGCATGTGGAGAAAACCAATCATCATGTTTGTATCGAGGAGGCTAGTGTTATTGCTAGAGTTTCGCAATTCCATCACTGGAAATTTAGGGAAGCCCTTGAGATTGAAAGAAGGCCGAACAATCTCAATAGAGAGGATGGCTGGAAGATCAGTAGTTGCTGGGTCCCAGCGATCTCTTCCTAGTCGTTTTCTTTCTTTCTTCCCCGCCCTAGGTTTAGCTTGATTTCCTCTCGTTTCCCGTATCCTGTGGCCTTTGTTCTTTGAGGTGTGGTAGTTTGAGGTATTTTAATAGCACATTATGCTATTAATTTTAATAATTTTTAAAAAGAAGAATAATCTTGTAATTAATCTATGATAACATACTTATCTTACCCGTAAATAAACGATTAATTAATTTTAAACATTAAAATATTCGTTCTAACCTTTAAATTGCTCTAATATTTATATATTTAATAACTAACTATTAATTTGATTGACGGAGGAGCGATGGCGTCAAGGGTTTCTGTGGCTTCTGGATCCCTGCTCCCCGCCGCGCTGCACGTTTTCACCGCCACAGACAAGTCTTTCTCCAGATGCGGAACAGGGCTCCTCGTTCTTTCCACAGAACCCAATTCCTGGACCATTCTTAAAGTTACTCTGCCTGCAACGGAGCTCAAAGATTTACATTGTTTCATGATCTCCTCGCCAGCGAAGCTCGAAGTCTTGGAAAAGGAAGACGCAATCAGCCTCAGCGCAGAAGGTTTTGGAGGCCTCATACTCCATCCGGGCACTCGTATCACTGAACGTGTAAGGGAAGGGAAGCAATTTTTGTTGACAGTTTTCAGCGGTATCCAAGCGGAGGGACACAATGTCACAGATCTGCTCAATAGGGTCACGGATCTGCAGTTATTATTACAGATCTGCATTCATCGAATCCCCAAAATCTGAAATCAAGATACTGACCCTGCGGCAAGGTCAATAGCGTTCTACCCTATTGCTTCTTTTTCTCCCAATTTATTCCAAGCTGTGTTTGCAGGGTCAAGATTCAGTTCTGAATCGGGCGTCCTGACCATGGATGGCCGTCAGTTACGCAGATCTGCAATCAAACCATCAGATCAGAAGCCCAACAGATCTTGGTGCCTCAAAAAAACCCAGATCTATGGGCAAGCTATCATCAGGCGGCAGGGTCAAACGAGCTCATCTCTGAAGCAGCTCTCTTTCTTGAAATCGCCAGATCTGCCTGAAGAATCCCCTGCATTTCAGATCCAAGTCAATCTTTCAGGTAAAACGACAATGTTATGGGTGCATGCAGCAGATCTTGTGCAGGATCTTCTGCAAAAACTTGAATGCAGGCTGGGGATTCCCTCCTCTTGCCTCAGACTTCTATATCAGGGTAAGCAACTTATGCCGCCCCTATGTCTATCCTTCTACAGCATTCAAAAGGACGCCTCTAATGGGGCTTCTTTTCGTTTAAGAGGTGGTTCCTTCGGGCAAACCTCCTCGGCCCCATCTCTCTTATAAAGATGCAGCGCGCAAAAACGCTGCCCAACCTCAGGATTCTTCTAAGGCAGCCCAGCTAAATGGTGTTCCAAAGCCGTTTCTAGTTGACAAATCAGAGGAAATTCCCTCCATTAGCTTCTCTAATCCTGGGGTTGAGAACCGCTATTAGATTTTTGCAGAACCAACACTCATATGCAGATTTAATGGGCTATGGCCTCGCACAGCAGATCTTTACCAATGGGTCCATTCCTTTTGGACTAAAAAATGTAAAATCTTCCTATGTTCAAAAGGTTTTTTCCTGGTGGTTTTTGACTCAAACGAAGACTACCAGAAAGCCTTAACGGGAGGCCCTTGGTTCTGGGGTTCGGCTGGGCTCTTTCCTACCCCATGGTTTCCTGATTTCGACCCTTCTACAGCAATAATCTCCAAGCTTCCCATTTGGGTCAGGCTCCCAAATCTTCCGGCGCATTTTTGGGATTTCTCTGTCTTCTTAGCCATTGGGAATACTTCAGGACGATACCTGGCTACAGATACCTCAAGAAGGAATAATGGTCTCTTCACTTACGGCAGACTGTGTGCAGAAATAGACATCAGCAAAGGGCTGCCGGATCAGATTAACCTCAAGTTTGGAGATTTCCACTGGACTCAGTCACTGGATTACGAGAATACAGCCTTCCGCTGTCGCCATTGTCATCAAACAGGGCACCTTCAGAGTACATGTATGCAGTTTAAAGATAAAAAGAAGAATCTGAACCGTAAGCCCAAATCCAAAAGATGGAATCCATTTGAGCCTCCACGTCCGTTGAACGACTTAGACTTCTCGAGCTCGGAGGAGGAGGAATCTGAGGCAAATGTGCAGGTTGATGAGGAAGTTGAAGCTGATATCCAGAATGAGGATATTCCGAGGGATGCTCCCTCAGCTATTCCGGAGGCTCCCTCTAACCCTCAGATTTCCCAGAAACGCTCTCACCTCTCTTCGTCCTCAGATTCTGAGAAGGATGCTCAGCCGTCAGATCAGAATAATCTTCAACTTGTTTCGAGTCAGCTAAATTCCACTAGGTGGATGAAAGTGAACAAGAAAAAAGGCAAAAAATGTCATGTTGTAGGAAATAACCCTTCGAGGTAGCTTCTCTGCTTTGTTTTTCCCAGTTGTAGTCCTATGTTCTCTATGGCCATTCCCTTATCTGTCTCTTTGGAACGAGGTTGAGTTCCCATCACCTCCGGTTCCCCTGCTTCTCTGCTCTGCCTGTTTCCAGGCTTGATTGTACTATATTTTTTCTTTTCTTAGTCTTTACCCAGATTAAAAATAAATAAATAAAAATAAATAAAAAAAAAAATAACTAACTATTAATTTTAAATTAATTTATTTTATATATATTTATAAATATAAGTTTCCTGTCCAACTAGCCATTTTCCTAGTCAAATTTAGTCGTTCGTCAATATAGCCGTTACCTGGTCAAGAAATATAGCCGTTGGTTGTTTTGCTCTGACTATTTAATATGTATAGCTAGATCTGATTGTTCAACTTGTCCTGACGATGAACCACATTGGTTGGTTCGAAGCGCGTCGACAAATGAAATATCATGTGATTTACGCCGAAAAATCTCTCATAAATTATCAACTCAATCAAAGCACTTTGTGTTTGTTAATGCAATTGTTTATGGCATGCAAGAGTGCAAAATGGGTGCCAACGATGCAAGAGATGCAAAAATGCAATGAAATGCAAAATGGGGCAACCAAGAAACAAATGGTTGCAGAAATAAGAAAAGCACCCAATTCCACTAGAAAACAATTATTAAATATGCACAAGATGCAAGGAATAAGAGTCAAGTGAACTTAGATGGCTTTCAATACTTTTTACTACCACTGTAAATTTTATATCACACTATGCGGTGTATATCAGACCTCAAATTATTATTACAGCGTTCAAGAAATGAAAAAATATGCCTAGCAATGCAAGCCCAATGAATGCAAATGACAATACGATGATGAAATATGACTGCTAGCTTGCCTTTATGCTACTATTATGTTATTTTAACACTGTTGTAGATGATTTATGTGGCTGTCACAAACATATCAGATCTGGAAATTACCCAACAATCCATAAAAATTCACTTATATACACTCAAATTGACTTTAGCTTAATTCTCAATGCCTTAGGTGAATTATTAGTGAATTTAGGCTTATTTAAAATGTGTTTCAAGCCCTGAATATGCTGCTGTCATAAAATGCTTCAAAATTCAAAATTCGAGCTCCCTGGACATTCGGAACCATGACGATTCCGAACCGCAATTTTGAAAGCTCAAACCACAATTTTTGCATGATTCCATAGGCCTGAACCGCAGTTCCGCCACAATTCCAAAAACAACTTGCACGGTTTCAAGGGGCTTTTTTTATTTTTTTTTGTAATTCCAATCACTATGTGAGGAACCATGCTTCCCGGACATTCCCAAGGTGCTCCCTTGATGCTCCCTAGACGGTTCCTAGATGCTGCTTAATGGTAATGTTGAATTCTTTCAGTAAAAAGACTTTTAACTTAATTTTTTAATATTACCATGAAATGACTCAGGATGTTTGAGAGTGGTTCCAACCTCATTGGACTTCATATGGAAAAAACAGAATTCCATATTCCATTCAAAATTCAGCAGACTTAACAGTTCTCGGGATTTCAGGATCAATGGGATTGTGGCGTTTCATTAGATTATATCATGTATGAGGGTATGTGATTGGAATTTAATCAAGAGCACCAAGCCCTATATGTACCCCAGTTGTGTTAGTGGTGTTGATTGTTGAACTCTTTTGTCATGGGATTAGCAAATATGTACCCTTCACTCAAGTCAAGATCATTGATCTTGCATGTTAAACTTTTACAACCATATTACAAGGCTTGGATTAGGCATTTTGATCAAAATTGGGCAATGTTGACTAGTACAGCTAGAGAATCGAAGTAGAGGCAAAGGCTAGACAAGAGGAGAGGAATTTAGATTCTAGATGGTGGATGCTCGAATAATTAATCATTAATGTACTATGAATGCCAATTCTATCTTGATTTGTGTACAATATGCATGCTTTGATATATTCTGCAACTAATTTGGCATTTTGAATGTTTTCTTGATATATTATATATATATATATATATATAATAGACGCTTTTGAGGATATTTGGAAAATGACGCTTCCGATGTTTTACTTCCAAAAAACATCCCCGCTTCGTGCAACATTGATGCATAGTATGAAGACTTGGAATCATGGTGGTTTAGAAGTGCTTATCCAAGCATCAATACCCTATCTGTGGAAGTTTGAATCAGCTCCAGCCCAAGAATATTTTAAATGATCAAAGGGAAAGCCTGAAAGAACCCAGATTTTGCCAAATCTTGCTGTATCGCATCCAATACAGTTCTGGTGATTGAAGTGAAAGTAGTCTGCTGAACAAGAGGCATGCTGCTCTAAATCCATCTAGTGACGTTCCTCGGTCACTCTGATGATTTGACCATTGTGGCCTGGTCTGGTAGCTCTGGAGCAACCTCGAAGAGGTTAATTAATCACCCAAGGGTTGGTGGGGGAAGGATGCGAGAGGTCAAGGGGAGACCCAAGGTCTCACCGCTCTAAGATCTCAAATACTTTTAAAGAAATATTAAGATCAGCAGTAGATACTATATCAACAAAGCCTCACCGTAGAATTAATTGATGCACAAATAGAAGTTTCTTAAGGAAGGGATAATATCAAAGCATGAACTTATTGGCATTGAAGTTCATGAAGCATCGAAAGTTTGTAGGGGCACTTTTGTTGACTGATAAGAATATGCTAGACTCATTAGACTGATCTAAAAATGGTAAGATTTAGTAAAACTGTTGAAGATGGTGTAGCCAAGAAAGATAAATCCATCACAAAGGAAACCTGTGGCAGATGGGGTTATCTCATTTGAGTGTCCAAATGAATATAGTCGTTAGCTGGAGGGTTCACAAGGCTGCAGCAAACTGTTGGCCTGCAGTAACACTTTATAAAACTATATCATATAACTATCATTCTTCATCAGTCTTGGCAACCTGTAGGGCACATTTCCTTCCAGCACAAAGCAAATATTAGCCATAGGATAGCCCTTTAAGCAGCATGTTACAGAACGATACGTGTTTTTCAGAAATTAAAAAAATTATTATCCTATAACAATAAAGGGGAAGCCTTCTTTACAGGATCTCCAATATTTTGTTGACATCAATGGTGAAGAATAAGAAAGAGGCAGCTGGAACAGTAGGCCCAAAAGAACATATCCTTGCAAATGCTCAATGTGTTTTCTCTTTGTTGATTTTGGATAGCATCGGATGTGCTCTAACCATGAAATTTGGTGGAGAGGCTAAGGCACATGAGATTTCCAAGACCCAAAAATAGCTTTGGATAAATTCCACCCGGATGAGGAGTTATTAAAATAATTAAAATTTTTAATGAGTTCCTAAGTCTAAAATTGGGAAAATAAAAGTATTAATGTGTATTAATAAGAATATGTGTAAGAATGTTCTAAGTGACAAGGATCAAACCAGATCTAATCTTAGTCATTGATTAGGGACTTAATCTCAGCCGTTGAATCGTCAACCAGAAAAGTATAAAAGGAGGTTTGAGGGTCAGTTGGAGAGACACAAAGAGAAATCAAGAAAATTCGATTTTCTGGGGTTGGGTTTGCTAAGGAAATCGAGTTAGTGATCAGTTACAGTGAGGGGCAGTTCAGCAAGGGATTTCCATCCAAGGCTGATGAATACATAGCTGAGAGGCAATGAAGTGTCAGGAGAGACAGCGTAGGCCCTAGAAGGGCTAATGCAGAGGCCGAAGGAGCCAGCGCAGAGGACGCAGAGGGTCGTAGAAGTTGACGCAGAAGCCGTAGAGGCTGAAGTAGACGACGCAGAGGGCCTCAGAGGCAGCGCTGGGAGATTCTGTGGGGTAGATTGGAAGTTGATCAGCAGATCCTGAGCCGGGAGAGCGAGACACAATTCCAGAGCAGTGCTTGGAGCAGCATTCGTTGTCCAGCACAAGGAATAGTCAGAGTCATTGTGGGGTTGATCATTCAGTTGCTAATTTGTCAAAATATCAGTCTCTGGATAGAGGTACTACTGTCGAGGACATTCTCTATTGGGTGAACCATTTCTAGCACCCTAGTTGTATACATGAAATCTACTTAATAATACAAACCCTCTATATGCTGCACTAGTTTTCCCGAATTGGGTTATTCTGGGGACGATTGTCCAAAAATAACGGTGTCCCTCGTGTTATTGTTTCTGTTTACTTTAGTGCATGATCTGTATATCTATGAAGGCTGCAATTGTGTCTACTTCGATGTTTATCCAATAAACTAACTTGTTATGTTGAAGTTTCTAAGTTTACTTAGTTTAAAAACCCTTCATGCACTTTTTCTGATTTATTCCTACCTATTTGTTATTTTTGTTTAACAAGTTATTTACAAAGTAAACACTGAAAATAAACACCAATGCATGCTCAACATATTACAGATCAACAACTAAAAGAAACAAGAACAAGCACACCACATGACACCATTATTTTGGACCAATGCCCTCGGAAAAACCCAATGCGTGAAAACTGATGCAAATATCTGAGGGTTTTCTTATTAAGCACTATCAAAGTACAATCTAGGTGCCGAAACTGGCCTACTCGACAGAGAATTTCCTTAGCAGCTATACCTCATAGTTTGAGAGAAATCTCCTGGCTGAAACCCCGGAAAATCCTTTCGACAACTCCTTAGCACAAAACTGCTCTGCAACCCCAACGTCTGCCCAATCTGGACTGTGTCAGCCCCTCTCTGTCTCACGTTGGCCCTGCGTCATCCTTTCTTAGCCTGTGTCAGCCCCAGGAGGCCCTGCGTCAACTTTCTGGGCCTCTGCATCAGACACACTGGCCTCTCAGGTGCTCTGCGCAACACTTGGCTACCTTTGCGTGACCCTGCGTGAGACCTTGCTGGCTCTACGTCACTTTCCTTGGCTGTTGCGCTGCTCTCCCAGCACAATCTCTGCCTTCTTTGTTTCTTCGTACTCAATGCCCCTCAGCTGCTCTCCCGATCACTGATTCTATCTCTCTTAGCAAACCCCGCTCTAGAGGATAGAATGATTGATCACTCTGGTGTCTTCTCCAAGTGACCCTCAAGCCTCCTCTTATACTTTTCTTGTTGACATCTCAACGGCCAAGATTAAGTCCCTAATCAATGACTAAGATTAGATCTAGCTTGATCCATGTCTTTTGGACCACTCTAACACAGAGTCATATTAATACACTCCATTAAAAATATTAATTATTTTAATATCTCCTGATCTGTTTAGAATCTGCCCAAACTCTTTTTGGGTATTGAGATCTCATGTGCCCCAACCTCTCCACCAAATTCCGTGGCTAGAGCACATCCGATGCTACCCCAAATCAACACTCCCTCTTAGCGAGGATTGTGCTCTAGCAATACTCCTCACTAAGTATTACTCTAATCATCCGACATCAGTACCTGCGCTGATGCGAGGCCTTCCTACCCAACATCCTCTGCACTGTTGCATCCTGTACTGCTGCCCATGGTTCTGCCACTGCCACTACTGCATCTGTACGACAGCTCCCCTTGCATCCGTGCTGTTGTTGGTCCTTTCTCCCAGTACTGCATCCGCACTGCACCTCCTCTCATCATGTTGCATTGTGTTGCCCACTGCTGCACTGCAACTCAGTTACTGAGAAGTAAGTAACTAATCTCCCAACTGACCTCCCTGTTGAGCTAGAGACACCGACTGATGCTGAAGCTCCCTCTGTCACTGACAAGTGCTCCCTCTCTCTGACCTGTACGCTGCTACAGCAACACCCTGCATCTTGCACTATTGCACACCTCTTTGTGCCTTCCTGTACTAGTGCAACACTCTTGTTCCTCTCGCACTATTGCAGCCTGCTAGCCTCGCGCTGTCTCGAGACTCCTGCATTGTAGCTCTCTCTGCTACTCCATCTGCATCCGTCTCTACCCACTCAACTAGTCCTGCTACTCCTCGTCAGGGCTCCCATAGCAAGGTCTAATCCAAGAGGCTGGGTACCTCAAGGATCCTGCCCCTCATCGCTTGTAGTCCGCCTAACTACAGCTCGATGTCTCCCCACTTCCGCTCAAGTGGTGCGTGTGCACTCATGGCACAGTCATCGTCTGTCAAAACTTCCTTCTCTGCCCGTGCTAGCGCTGCCTTAGTCTCGAAAGACTCTCCCTTACTCTTCTTCCTTGGGCACTAGGTCGCATAATGACCCATCTCCCCACAGTGGAAGCACTTGATCTTGGAGAGATCTTTCTTCTTCTGCTTCTCCTGCTTTCCCTCAGATGCTAGGGCCACATCCTCCTCCTCCTGCTGAACTTTGATCCCTTTCCTGCTGCTACCTATCTTCGACTGTCGTCTGATCTCTTCCTGGCAAAGAGCTGCCCACATCTCGTCCCAAGGTGGGAGAGTCTCGCTCCTATAGCAGTGAACTGGTCTCAGATCTCATTCAGTCCTCCGAGGAAGGTGTCAATCAATTGACCCTTCTTCATCTGATTTGACCTCATCTGGTTCTCGAGCAACATTCTTCTTTGCACATAAGTATGCTGGTACAGGTTCTTGAGAGCCTCCCACATCTCAACTGTCATTTCCTTCTCCGTTATATGTGGTACCACATGATCCTTGACCCCGTCAAGGATAATGCACTTGGCCCTCTCCATCGCCTCTTCGTACTTGTTGTTATCATTGGGGTCAACTGGGATAGTTATAGCCTTCAAGGCAAAGATCTTGACACGATTCCTGTCAAGCACTGATAAGATTATGGCCTTCCAGACTGCGAAGTTCGATGTTCCACCCACTCTATCCTAGTCTCTTACCCCGTGTAGTGCCATGATGCTCCTCTACTTCCCTCTTGGAAGTTCTCTATTCGACTCCTCTGAGTCTCTACTTTCCATTTGGAAGTTCTCTTCTGGACTCCCTCTGAGTCCTGATTTCCCTCCTGGAAATCCCTCTGTCGCTTTTCGAGATGCCCCCTACTCTGATCGTCTTGTGCAACTGCACTGCTGATCCAAGTTCCTCGGCTAGAAACCCTCGGTAACAACTCCTTTGGCCCTGCTCTGTCAAGTACTGTTTTGACTACAGTACCTCACCAGCTCCACTCTACAATATTTCTGCAACCTTTTTAACTCCAGCAACTGCCTCTCTATGAAATGTGTCAGCCCCTCTTTGCCTCATGTTGGCTCTACGTCACCCCAGATGGGTCTGCATCAGCCCTGGGATGCCCTGCATCAACCCTCTGGCCCTTTGTGTCAGCAACGCTGGCCTCTCTGAGGCTCTGCGCAGCTCCCGGCTTCTTTTGCGTGGCTCTGGCTAGCTCTGCATCACACTTCTTGGCTTCTGCGCTGCTAGAAATAGCTTTTGTCAGCTCGGAACAACTGTTTTTGTTGCTATTGCTCCGCTCGGCTGATGTCTTTTAGTCCTCCTGTGATCTGCAATCACGCTCTGATACCATGTTGAAGTTTCTAAGTTTACTTAGTTTAGAAACCCTTCATGCACTTTTTCTAATTTATTCTTACCTACGTGTTATTTTTCTTTAACAAGTTATTTACAAAGTAAATACCGAAAATAAACACCAGTGCATGCTCAACATATTACAGATCAACAACTAAAAGAAACAAGAACAAACACACCACATGACACCATTATTATCTGGCACCCAGATTGTATTCTGAAATTGCTTAATAATAAAACCCTCAGATAGTTGCACCGATTTTCCCGCATTGGGTTTTTCTGGGGACATTAGTCCAAAAATAACAGTGTCACTTGTGTGCATGCTTTTTCCTTTAGTTGATGATCTGTATGTGTTGAGACTGTAATTGTATTTATTTTCAGTATTTACATGGTAAACAACTTGTTAATTAACAGAATAAGTAGGAACAAATAAATCAGAAATTACAGGAAGGATTTCTAACAATTAGACTTAAAAATTCCAACATGGTATCGGAGCGTGGTTGCAGATCACAGGAGAACTAGGGGCATCAGCCACGCAGAGCAACAGCAGCAGAAACTATTGTCCCAAGTGGCAGAAGTTGTTCCTAGCGGAGAAGCGGCAAGGAAGGGGTGACGCAGTGCCTGCGTCATCAAGTTTAAGCCGGGAGGAGGATCAGCACAATGGCAGAAGGGAGCATACCTGACCTACACAGTGCCCGGCAATCTTTCTTAGTCAGGAAGGATTGACGCCCGTGGCCAGGAGGTGCGGATTTTGCTGGTGTTGGGATTGTGCGGAGCCTAGAAGCTCTAACCTTCAGTTTGTTGAGGCATAGGAGGTTGTGGGTAAGTTGCGGAGTGACGCTAGTTGGGTACTATGGTCAGAATAGTACCTAATAGGGCAAGACCAAGGAGGAGGGAGTTGCTGCCGAGGATTTCTAGCCAAGAAATCTGGATCAGTGGTGCTGCTGCACTACCGATCGGAGAGGAGGCATATCGACATTGGCAGAGGGGTTTCCAGGAGGGAAATCAAGGCTCAGAGGGAGTCACACCAAGAACTTCCAAAAGGGAAGTAGAGGAGCAGTGAAATGGCAGTGAACGGGATAAGAGACTAGGACAGATTGGACGGAGCCTCAAACTTCGTAGTCTGGAAGGCCAAAATCTTGCTTGTTCTAAACAATAATCACCTCAAGCACTTCACCTTGAAGACGATAGCGATCGTAGTTGACCTGGTTGAGAACGACAAGTACGAAGAGGCAATGGCGAGGGCCAAGGGCATCATCCTTGACGAGGTCAAGGACCATGTAGTACCACATATTGTCGAAAAGGAAACAGCAAATGTGATGTGGGAGGCCCTGATGAAATTGTATCAGCATACTTCCATGCAGAGGAAGATTCTACTAGAAAATCAGTTGCAGTCATACTAGATGCAGAAGGGAGAACAGATCAACACCTTCCTCGATCGATTGAAGGAGATTCGGGATCAGCTGACTTCCATAGGGGCCACGCCGAATCAAGAATTGATGGTGAGGATAGCCCTGAACGCAATCTCAGAAGACTAGGAGGTGTTTGTCCAAAGCATACTAGGCAAGTCAACCCTTCCAGATTGGGAGGAACTATGGGCAGCGCTTCGCCAAGAAGAGATTAGAAGGTTGACCAAGGTGGGAAGCAACGGCAAGTGGGTCAGAATCAAGGAGGAAGAGGAGGATGTTGCCCTAGCATCTGAGGGAAAGCAGGAGAAATGGAAGAAGGACCTCTCCAAGGTCAAATGCTTCCACTGTGGGGCACTGGGTCAGTATGCGAGCCAGTGTCCGAGGAAGAAGAGCAAAGGAGAGGCTTCCGAGACCAAGGCTGCGCCAGCGAGGGCAAAGAAGGAAGTGGAGACAGATAATGGTTGTGCCATGAGTGCTCACACACCACTTGAGAGGAAGTGGGGATACATCGAGTTGTAGTCAAATGGACTACAGGCGATGAGGGGCACGATCCACGAGGTACCTAGCCTCTTGGATTATACCTTGCTACGGGAGCCCCGAAGAGGAGTAGCAGTACTAGCGGATGTTAGTAGAGACAGATGTGGATGGAGCGACAAAGGGAGCTACAGTGCAGGATTCCCAGGACAGCGTGAGGCAACAGTGTGAGATGCCTAGAGTTGTTGCAGTAGCGCAGAGGTCAAAGAAGGGATACTTGTCAGCGACAGAGGGAGTTTCAGCGTCGTGGGTGTCTCTATTCTGACAGAGATGTCAGAGTTGGGAGATCAGTTACTTACTTTTCAGTAACTGAGTTGCAGTGCAGCAGTTAGCAGTGGCAATGCTTTGGGCAACATGATCAGAGGGGTTGTCATCAGTGTTGTTATAAGCGCGATTAAATCGCGCTTTTTTCAAAAAATCGCGAGTTTTTCCCTAGCCCGATTTAATCGCGCTTTTTATAAGAAAAAAGCAGGCTAAATTTTTTTGCCGCTTTTTTGGGAAAACATGCGTTTTTTGAAAAAGCACGCTTTTTTCGAAAAAAAGTGCGCTTTTTTTTCGAAAAAAAAAAAAAACGCGCTTTTTTGGGAAAAAAGCTCAGGCTGGCGGGGCAGCGCAATTTATAATGAAAAATTGAAAAAAAATGAATATTTTTGTACCAAACGATTTTTTCCCGATTTTTCCGATTTTTTCCGATTCGTTCCCCGCGCTGATTTAATCCCGCTCGCGCTTTTAACAACATTGGTTGTCATACAAATGCAACAATAGCAATGGCATGGCCATGGGTAGCAATACATGATGCAACAGTGATGTTGAGCAGTGGGACTAGCATCAGCACCAAGACCGATGTCGAATGATCAGGGTGATGCTCAGTGAGGAGTTACTAGAGCACAGTCCTCGCTAAGAGGGAGTGTTGATTTGGGGTAGCATCGGATGTGCTCTAGCCACAAAAATTGGTGGAGAGGCTAAAGCACATGAGATCTCCAATACCCAAAAATGGTTTGGGCAGATTCTAAACAGTTTGAGAAATATTAAAATAATTGATACTTTTAATGGAGTCCCTAAGTCTAAACTTAGGTAAAATAAAATATTATTGTGAATTAATATAAAACTGTGTTAGAAGGGTCCAAAAGTCATGGATCAACCCAGAGTTAATCTTAGTCGTTGATTAGGGACTTAATCTCGGTTTTTGAATTGTCAATGAGAAAAGTATAAGAAGAGGCTTGAGGGTCACTTGGAGAACACATCGAGTTGATCAAGAATTCGATTTTCTGGGGTAGGGCTTGTTGAGGAAATCGAAGGAGTGATCAATGTTGCAGTTGAGGGCAGTGAATGTAGTAGCAGAGAGGCAAAGATAGTACCGGGAGCATTAGCGCAGAAACCGAGAGAGGGTTGACGCAGAGCCTGTTAGAGGCCACGCAGAAGTAGCCAGAAGCCATGCAGAGCCTGAGGAGGCTAGCGTGGGAGACGCAGAGGCTCCAGAGGCTCACGCAGAGTCCAGAGAAGCTAACGTTGGGCCAAAGAGTCTGACGGTGGGCAGACACTAGGCCAGATTGGCTAACGCAAACCCTAGAGGTTGACACTGAGAGATTTTGTGGGGTAGATTGGGGCTGATATTTGTCTCTGACTGAGAGGTACTACTGCCAAGGGCATTCTCTGTTGGGTGAGCCATTTCTGACACCCAGATTATATTCCGAAACTACTTAATAATAAAACCCTCAGATAGCTGCACCGGTTTTCCCGCATTGGGTTTTTCCGGGGACATTAGTCCAAAAATAATAGTGTCACTTGTGTGTTTTTTTTCCTTTAGTTGATGATCTATATGTGTTGAGACTGTACTTGTATTTATTTTCAGTATTTACATAGTAAATAACTTGTTAATTAATAGAACAAGTACGAAAAAATAAATCAGATAGTACAGGAAGGATTTCTAACAGTTAGACTTAGAAATTCCAACAATGAAACCCTGGCATTGTTGAAGATGATGAAACCCTAGCATTATTGAAGCAAGCTCTTGTTGAAACCTGCCTTAGTATGCCCTAGGTGTTTGGTTGAATAGATATATGTTAATAGTAATAAATCCCTAGGTGTATGGAAAACCATGGAGGCACTGTTCTCTTACAAACTGCAATGGTAGCAGACCATCCTCTCCTTCACAGCAATGACCACTTGAACAGTTTGTTGTCCAACATAGAGGCACTAGTGCATGGGTGCCTTGGAATATTCATTGAGCTGTGGGAGACAGCTTGACAAGCTTAAGGAGGTGCAGTCTTTTCCTTGGACAGCTTCAATGACAACACCAGAGCAATGGACACTTGTTGGTGAAGCAAAACAGTTCTACTCTATGTGACAGATGAAGACAGTAAAGGAATCAACCAAGAAAACATTAACAGTTGGCCCAAAGGTGCAGCCAGGAAAGCAAAATAAGTTTACTTGGAGCATGCATCAGAATATAATTCAAGGCCAAACTATCACAAGAAATTTCTGATGTAAATGGAGGATGACATGGAGATTGATTACACAAAACAATTAGAAAAAACAAATTCCAAAAAAAAAATAAAAGACTTTAACATATTGTTGCACAGGTCGGCTTTGAAATATGTCATCTCCCTCCTACCAAAAGATACATCCTTTCACATATACGAACAAGTATAAATACAAGGTTGAACACCTCATTCTTGCAAGAAAGCTCGAATGAGAAAAAAGACGAGTAAGAGTGAATAAGAAATTTCAGAACTCGTTGAGGCAAAGGAGACAAAGATTGGTTGTTTCTGTTGGATAAATCTGTTTTTGTTTTGTGGTATAGGCACTAGGCTTGACCTACCAATCATTTTTCATTTGCCTATGTTACAACATTTATTTTCCTAAAACCTGTTGACACCTAATCCTCAGTGATTGGGGGAACTGAATGTGAACAGTCATCGAGAAGATGAACTGAACAATCACATTCATGTATATAATAGATAGTTGGCTAAATGAATAAACGAATCAGTTTTCTGGAGTTACTCCTAGCCTGACATGGTATCAGAGCGCAGGTCCCAGGTTCCTTTTTTTAGTGTGCCTTGTAACTCCTCTGTCCTCTGTCCACTGCCTTCTGCTCTCTGTCCCATAATCTGTTGTCTCTGCCTGAACACTGGTATGTACTATTTAACGCATGACATTCCTTGTTTTTAACGCCTGACAGTTGAATTGTGCGTTTGAATTTGGAATTGCTGCATTGAATGCATTACTCCTGCGAAATGTTGTTGTGCTATGCGTATGAGAGCCGTGGGTTAACGCCTGAAGGAGAAGCTGCATTCTTGAGAGCCGTATGAGAGCCCGATGACACGTTGCTCATTACTATAAACTCAGTCGGCCTATGCTCCACCACACGCTAAGCGTACAACTGCCCGATTGCTTGTGCTGCTGAACATAGGAGGGTTTGGGTTTGTAGCATTATTCACTCTCTTGTTTTCACATGACCGGAGACGTATATTAATAGTGAGTTGGACCAGTTCTGCAATCTCTGTCGCTGTGTATGCCGCCCCTTCGAGCATAATGAGGCTGGTTATTTGTACAAAGAGTGTTGAATTCATGCCATTTTACTTGTCTTTTTTTCTGACTATTAACGCTACCATCTGGTTTGCTTATGGACTTTTATTGGGAGACATATTCGAAACGCTGCTTATTTGAAGCACTGTTTAAAAATATTGAAACGTTGTCTGACATCTAATATTTTGAAGCTGCCTGATATCTAATGTGCTGGCTGATACGTTTTTAATGGTATGGTGAATGGTATAAGGCGCGTGCATTGTATTTCACGTTAAAGTGAATATTTCATTCACCCATATTCTCTTCCAAGTCTTCACGTTAAAGTAAATAAGTCAAAGCCTCTTTGGTTTTGTTTTGAGTTTGTTATTATAAGGAATATAAGGGAAGTGTGGTGGTATATAAATTATTATGGTTATGAGGAGTTTTTGGAAGTGGGTGCTGTAAATATATATATATATATAAATAATTGAAATGGTTTTTTAAAAAGAAGAAAAGGGAGAGGTGTTATGAAGGATATTTTACAAAGACATTGGAAGAAAATATAGTGCATAAAGACTTTGAAATCTTTTTACTCCTTTGAGAACAATTTGACTATATAGCAACAGAAGTTTTTTGTTCATAAGAGCAAATTTTTTGCCATCAGAAGTATTAGTCTATCAGCAAAAGTTTTTTTTATCAGCAGAAGTAATTTTTTTACAGAATGCATTCAATCATCTCTATGATAGGGATAGTTCTCACTGGCAAGGAGAACTATCCTGACTGGTCCCAGATGGTACAACACACCCTCATCTTTAATGAGTTGTGGAAAGGAGTGTGTGTCGGAGAAGGAGACAGTGACCCAGAAAAGCCTACATCAAACAAAGAGCTCGCCATCTGGGAAAACAAGAACAGCAAAGCGTATGCATTAATCGCAACATCTGTAAATAAGGAGGTGAGTCGCCATATTTCATCATATTCAACCACCTTTGAAGCTTTACAAAAGCTGAAAGAACTCTATGACTCACATTCTGCACTTGAGGTCGTCCAACTTATGATTAAACTCTTCACTCTTGAACTGCAAAATAATGATCCTCTTGCTCTTGCATCTGAAATAAAG